>JAOEHK010000012.1:149094-162800 GCA_025447835.1 Labidoglobus nevermanni
ACCTTCGCGACCCCAAAATTTGGCACCGCGACCCCAAATGGGGTCGCGACCCACAGTTTAAGAAACACTGATTTAGACGGTAAATGGCCTCACGTAACGCTGCTTCATATAACACGCACCGTTGCTGGAATGTATCCCCCGTGCTAACCGGGGTCCCGTTGTATATCGTTATGTAATAGATTCCAGGACCTATCCCAATAGGATTTCACTATGTCGTAGGTTGTTATGCGTTAATTATCAATAGAATCATTTGTAAGGACAAGTTAATCAAAGGTGTCCCTTGATTGATTCATATCCTATTCTTGGTTACGATATATAACAGTTTAACCGTTTGCAACTTGCACTAATGAGTAAAATTGCAATGGCACTCATTGAAAATTGACAAATGTACATATGTCCTACTTAGGCATTAGATTCCTGGACCCAGGGGCGTGGCGTGGGGATGTGGGCTGGACTGGCGGCACATTCAGAAGGGGGTGGCAAAATTTTGCCAGATGCTGTCCGCTACGTCATGCCTCAAGTGTACAACCATTCGAGGGGCAACTTTTTAGAAATGGTGGAAATTTTTATATCTTAAATTAAAATTATTTAGAGGGCCGCAAAATTTTTCTCCGCACCGGGTGGCAGACAATCACGCTACGCCACTGCCTGGACCTACCCTAATAAGAGTTCCGTATGCCAAAGTTTGCTAACCGTTAATAATTTTTAAGGACAAATTAATCAAGGATCCTTTGATTAATCCATAATAATAAGTTACCTTTTATCAAATGCATAAAAGTCTCAGCAACTTTTTTCTGTTAAACAAAATTACTAGCAATAGTAAATGTTCATGAAGATATAAAAGTAAAAAGAAATATTGAGATCATTTAGAACATAAGTTTAAGTCCATATCCTACTTCTTTAAAGCTCTATAAACACTTGATATCAAGCATTTAGACCAGGGGTCGCCAAACTTTTTTGAACGTCGACCCCTATACACTGGTACCTCGAGATATGAATGTAATTCGTTCCATGACTTTGCTCGTATGTCAAATTGTTCGTATCTCAAAGCAATTTTCCCCATTGAAATTCATTGAAATGCTATTAATCCGTTCCAGCTTCCAAAACACTACCTCAGTTGTATTTACTTTATTTTCGTGACTGGTCTTCGCTATTTTCGCCAATCTTTGCACATTTTCCCCTGCAGATCGTTTAAAAAAAACTATCCGAAGAGGTTTGTTTCTTCCTCCCTTTCAAAATATTGCGGAAGTGGGTCAAGCTAGTTTCGTCAAACAAATCCGATGCACGGGAAGTTGCAACTTTTTCCGGGTGATTTTTACCCTCGAATTCTACAATTTTCTCCCACCTCCTCTCTCTTCTTCTTTCACATCTCTCACATCCACCTCCATACCCATGGATTTTCCAAGGAAACAATATTTTCTACCACTGACACTTCGGGTTCCAATCTTTCAAAGGCCCTTTCTACTACAGTCTGAGCATCTTCCATGCAGAGGTTAAGGTGCTGCGACTGCTCGTATCTCAAGGCAAAATATCCCTGGCTCGGCACTTCGTATCTCAAAACACTCGTATGTCAGGGCATTCGTATCTTGAGGTACCAGTGTATTCGGAAAAGAATGGTGCTGCGTGAAACAATGTATTTGATTGCTAAGTAATTGCAATCGTAAGTTAGATAATTAAATTACCTTTCATTTGATATACAACAATCCTATATCGCTCGAAGCATTTCCTGGCAAATGGGGCTCAAATTCGAAACATGATTATTGTTATATTTTTGCTCATATCTCGCAGTCTAATTAATTATTGGTGGTTTGATAATTACTTTTAGATAACCGTTTGATACTCCCAAGTTGAAAGCGCATCCCGCTGATATTGAGGATAAAATGAGAAAAATGTTTTCTCTCACATTTGTGTGTATATCTTATGACCTATTCAAAATAGTGTTAAATTGAATTACCTTTAATTTCGCACAAGGGATTGAGGAAAAGGAAACGTTGGCATGTTGTGGCGCCATCTATGTTCCATCCAGATTAACAAATTTTATCACAAGTTCCACGCGCAGAAATAAAAACAATAATTAAACGCAATAAAGTCCTCAAGCAATTCCACTTAAAATGCGAAATCTATCGTTTCTTTGGAATTCATCAAGTTTTGAGGAAAAGGCAATTTGCAATGAAAAAGCGTAAAGAAAATGCGCGGATAATTCGTCATAATTAGTCATCAGGATAAATGCGAAAATATCGCTGTAAACGTCATCTGAATTGTGGCGGAATATTTGCAATGCGAGCGGGCGATATGCCTCATAAATATGCGCATAATAGGCAATTAATAAATCGGAGTGCCAATTAAGTAAGAGCACTTAATTAACCTACTAATCGGATTCGGATCCGTCGAGCGCGACGCGTCGGGAAGACGGGAATGCGAGTGAGCGAGCGAGCGCGTCGAGTGCGAACGAAACGCGATCCTCTGCGATACGACGCGGGGGCGGCAGGAGGCGGCGACGGTGGCGGTTGGTGACGCTCGCCCTGGGGATCAACAAAACACTATAGCTGCGCTCAAACTTTTTTAAAAGCTTATTATCGGATCCCCCTCGGCAAACCTTTTATTTTTTGCGTCGCGTTCTTAACACTTTTTCAAACTGCACCTCACACTCGCTCCGATCGTCTTCTTCCTGCCCTGTCTGCCTTAATTTGTTGGCGAAATTAGTGCGCAAAGAGGCAAGACGGTTAAGTCAAGTGACGAGCGAATGGATAGATGGCGGTGGCGGCGGCGGCGGCGGCAGCGGGTGGATGCTGTGGGAATTAAAAAATCTGGTGTTTTCCTGCGCCACGCTCGAAAGACTCCTGATCGGATTCGGAAGGCGGAAAAACCCGGTGCGCCCGGCTGCTGCACACGCGAGATCGCTACTTAAGAATTGAAAAATTCTTTCGCGTCAAATCCGGCCGTGTGCAGCACTTACGATCGCCTCTCGGATCTCTGAAATGGCATTTTAAGTTGGATTACGCTCGGCGCTAAAACACCACCAACGTCGCCGCCACCGCCGCCGCCGCCGCCGACGTCGATCGATCGCTACCCATTATTTCATTATCGCGGCCGATGGCCAATGGCAATTTGCCAATTCATTTGGCGGCAATTTCGCAAAGCATTCCGTTTATGCATTTCTAATGGCGAGCGGGGGCGGCAGTCGTGGCGGAAATGATGGAATGTTCTATTGTCACCACAGGAGCGTTCATTTTCCGCTTGGATTAGCCGGCCTGCCTCCGCCGGCGATAACGCCGTCGAGGCGAGCAAAAAAGTCGTCGCGACGCCATGCACCATGAAACTGCTGGTGCCGCCGCCGCCCCCGCTGCCGCCAAACTCCTGCCAAGACTAGTTTGTTACTTGTTTTGCCTCATTTAGCAGATAAACGCCATGCGCCGCTGCTGCTGGCTCGTTAAGTAAGCGAACATTTTCCGCATTTTTCCCAATGCGCGCCATCTACTACTGAATGCCGGCGCATTTAATTAATCCCGCTCGCCCTCACCGCCGGCTCCACATCTCATTAAGTCAGCATCGGCATGCTATCGGCATCCGCACGCACGCCGGATGACAAATCGCCATTCAATCTGTTTGCGCGCGCGGGGGCGGCCGCCGCCTAATCCCAAGCGTCCCCCGAAATGGGGTAGGTAGGCGCACCTGTCCCTCGCATCGCGCCGGCAATTATCGTCTTCGCCAGCTAATTATAAGCGCGCGCTTCGCTGCGATGGCGCATATTGTGCGCCAACAATGGCGGCGGCGGCGGCGGCGGCGAAAGGCGGCGCTGCTCGCAGCGTCAGCGCAGTCAACTAACCGTGGCGGGCTTATCCTAATTACCGGCGTAATTAGTGCATCGGCCAGTATCGCCACCGCAGCAATGCCGCCGCCGCCGCCGCCGCCACCGCCCCCGCCGCCGCCGACATGCGGAGGCGGCCGTTGCTAGGCGACGCAGCATTCGCCGCCATCGTGCGCTCATTCATTCGTTGTTGGCCTTGTCATTTTATAGATTTTTTATGGCGATAATACGCGACACTTGGCGCGCGTTATCTCGCCACCCCCAACCCGTATCGATCCGGCTAGCGTCGGCACGCAACTAATTAATGAGAGGCGGCTGGCTGGAGGTAAATGGCGTAATTCGGGCGACGACGTGCGACTTCATCTCAGGCGAGCTAATTGTTATTTATACGCGCAATCACATCGCCGACGAGTTATTTATTCAAGCGAATTGCTCGCCGCCGCCGCCGCCGCCGGCCGTTTGGGGGAGCGGTAAGTGCAGCAATCATTACTCGGCGGGCGCGGAAAGCCGGAGCAACTATTAATGCATATTGAGCGCTTTTCGCCGCCGTCGCCGCCCCCGCCGCCCAGCAGCCCTCGTTTACCTTTGGAGTCCATTTCAATGCCACTTAATTTTGTGAGTCGAGTTGTGCAAATATTTGCGCTCGGTTGGCAGCCGTGATGGCGATGGGGGTGGTGGCGGCAGCGGCGGCGGCGGCGGCCGCAAACCGCATTTTATGTGCGCGCTCCTCGCCGCCACGATTACACTTTTTCTTTTAATTAGACCACAGCCAGCCGCCGCCAACGCAATCGTGGCGGTTGCCATCATGAGTGGCGTTGGCGGGGGGGCGGTAATGTTGCAGCCGTAAAAATGAACGCCGCAAACTTTGCCAACATGCAAACAGCGAATGGGAAAAGCACGAGATGAGGTAAGAAGATGAGACTTTGATTGTCTGTCACTGTCCGCCGCCACCATGCGACGTCCACCCCCGCCGCTCCCGCCTAAACACACGAGCGGGCAGCAATTAATTCAGTTTTAAAGTAAATTTATTTGCGCGCGGCAGCGGAGTAATCACCTTAATTAAAATGTGCCGGTGCAATCGCAAACTAACCGTGTTATACATTACCGCCCCTACCTCCCCCGCCGCCACCGAATCGGCCGACTACAATGTCGGATTGATGACGGCGGCCAGATTAAGCCGTTGCGGCCAACTTTACCTATTACGGGCGGCTATTGTGCGATTTGTTTACGCCGCCGACGCCGCCGCCCCCAACCCGCCAGTACACATACGTGCAGCCAAGTGCGTCTTGATAAAGAGACGCAATTATTTGCGGTCGCTTCGCGCATCCTAGTTTTATTGCTGTGTCAAGTCGGCGGTGGCGGCGGTGGCGGCGGGCAGCTCTAACCGCCGCCCGTATCGCAATTAGTTTATCCATTCCAGAGGCGGACAATGCGCACGTTGTGTGCGTCTCGTACAGGGGGCGGCGGCATCAAAGCAATGACGCTAAATGAGCAATGACGTTTTTCGCGAAAGCGTAATCTTCACACCATCAAGCGGGAGTTAATTAGCCCGCTCAAGTGCGCGCTATTTTCGGACACCGACAGGAAGCACTTAAGTCTCTGGCGGCGGCGGAACGAACGCGACGCACGTGACCCAGCGGTGCGCGGCGCTGCGATCAAGTCGCCCATTGTTCCGCTGCGGGGGCGCGCATTAATTGCAAACTTTGGCCGCTGCCGCCGCCGCCGCCGCCATCGGCTCATTATCGCCCCTGCTGCAGCAATTTGATGATATGTGAACAGCTGCTGTCGGACAAATGTCGGTCCGCTGGGACCGGGATGGGAGTCGGGACGCACTGGCTGGAAGTCAAATGATTGGCAAAAGAAGAGCAGAGCGGAGCAGAGCAGAGAGAGAAAGAGCGAGCAAGCGATGAATCAATGAGCTGGGATTGCGGTGCGACGCATCAGGGGCGGCGGGGGCGCGCACGTGCAGGGATGCAATGATTGCCACGCGACCCGCGTAACAGAGCGGAACTAAACCAAATTGAGATCGTATTAAAGCGGGCGTCGCGCGCCCGCTCATTGCGCATCGCATGGCCGCTGCTGTTGAAGCACTCTGCCACCCCTCGCCGCCACCGCCGAGTTATGACGAAAGCCAAACACGGCCGATTATCGATATGCGGCGAATGGGGTGCTGCGCCCCATCGCCGCATCATCACCAGTAATGAGCACCTAACTGACTCGCCGCGTCCGCGAGCGGCAGGGAGGGAGGGGGTGGTTTGCCGGTGGCAAATGTTGCGCATTGTTCGCATTGCGGCGACTCGCATTTGCGTTACGCATTATTGCGAAAAAAACAACAATAACAACAACAAACTGCCACTGTTTGCGGCGCTGCGGTTGTAATTGCCGCCGCCGCTCCCCGCCACGTTGGACAATTCATCGGTGGCGGTATGGCGCGTTGTCAATAATAGATGCCTGCCACCCCCGCGGCCCACGCTAATCAATGGCATGAGATGCGCTGGGACGGGGGCGGCGGCGGCGGCTGCGCCCCAAAAACGCACATCACAATGTTTACAAGTCGCATCAAAAATGCATCAGCGTGGCAGAGCGCGCCGGGGGGCGGTGGTGCGCTTTTCGCCGCCGGCCGCAGCCGCCGTAATCATTTTATAATTCCAACCCCATTGCGCTCCCATATCAATCTCTATCAATTGGCGATCAGCGGTGTTTGCGCGCCGCCTGCCGCCCGCCCGATAAAGCGACGTGCGCCGGAGACGCGTCGAAAGGCGGCTGGGTGGCTGCCGGATGGACCACACATCCAGAGGGTGGCCTGTCCCGTCACGCAGCGGCGTATCGATCAGCCGCGCCGAGTTGATCCTAATAGGATTGCCTAGTACTTGATTACCATTTCAATGCCGGGATTTGTCATTTTCAATTAAAGTTGAGTCCTGGCGGCGCCGCCGAAGAACCTAATTAGCGCAACTATCTGGGTATCGGGCGCTAAGCGATCCGGCGCGCACAAATCGCGCTCGGCTGCCGCCTCCAGTGGGTCGAGAGAGAATAACGACGTCGCCAACATCCGGCCGGCTCGCGCACAGGTGAATGGGGTAGATGGATGCGAGCGGCACGCACAGTTGGACACGAATGGGACGCGGCGATCGGGCGGCGGCCGGGCGCAGGGCGCAGATGCTCGCCGCTGGGCTGCGTGGCCCCCCAGGGACGGGCCCGGCCCGATCGGCAAGTTATTAAAGCGGCCATCGCGCACACCCTCGAATAAATTGCGCGCGCTAAATGATCGCGAACGGCATCAGTGCGCGTGCGCGCATTTGATTCGCGCGCTCAATTTTTGATAGGGCGTCTGATGCATTATTAATGCGCGCACCCGCTCGCCAATTGTGCGCCATTTCGCAGCAGCGGCGGCAGTGCCCGTGGTTGCCCAAACTGTCGCATGATTTCACCATGGTTACGAGCACAATGCTGTTTATTTGTCCTGTGGGATCGCTAACAACGTGTCAGCGAGCGCCGCCGCTCGCTGCGAGAGCTGATAAGGGAAGCACGCTTGCCACCGCCGCGATTACAAAACGTCGTCGTCGTCACCCTGCTGCTGTGTGGACAGCAACGGTAGCCTACGCATTCGCGGGAGAACCACTCCACAAATTTGCCGCGAATATGGAGACCCCCAATATCAAGTCAGAATTTATATTGGATCCTATAGCATGCAACATGTGCGAATATCCAAGAGAAAAGTATTACTTTACTGCCTATTACCCTTTGGGGTATACCCTAAAATCTCACCTTAACGAAAGTTTTAACCGCGAATACAAAGACCTGGTCTGGTTTCTATTCTTCAGCTCACGAGTAGTGAGACTTTACTGTTCAAGACAGTATTTTTCAACAAATTCCAAACAAAAGTCATTCCTGAATTAATTTTAGAAGTATTTTCCAAAAGATGTCGACTCACAATACAGGAAACACTGAATTCTTCCAATACTACTGATTGGCTCCCTGAATAACGAATGTTTTAGCCGCGATAGCTCGCAGATAATAAGATTTTACTGTAGAAGATGTCTTCTTTGCTCAACAAAATCCTTTCTCAAGGTATCCCTGAATCATCAAAATTCCACAACACCAAATTCTCTAAATACTGCATTACTTTTAGAGGTATTCCCCATGGGATGTCGACTCACATCCCTTAACACCGGATACTTTCAATAATACTGATTGGATCAGCGAATACAAGAACCTGCTCCTCAATTCTTCAACTCACGAATAATGAGACTTTATTGTACAAGGCAGCAATTGTTTTCAACAAATCCCTATCCAAAGGTATTCCTGAATCATCAAAATCCTGAGGTCACAAAATTCCTTAAATACTGTTGATTGGGCCCGCGAATAAAGAAAGCCTTGGCCGCGAATGCAAGGATCTGTTCTCATCTGAGCATGAACCTGTGATCTGCGACATTGACGATGATTTTGCATCCCAAGTGGACCCGGACGCGAATCAATCAACGGGAAATAGGACACGTTTTTCTGCGCCGAAACCTACCCCGATGTCTCGATTCGTTATTCCAGCCTTTGGGGATGCTGGCAGTGGCAGCGATCTGATATCGGCCCATCAGCAGATCACATTACTCGTAACTTGACGCATCGCAATCAACAAATTATTCAATGCCATCAAATTGGAGTGGAAATTAACAAATTACCACACGCCTTATGGTTGCAAATCCCATCGTCCAAACGCGATCGCGTCGTTAATGACGAGCAACATGTTGACAACATGAATTGACCTTAATTAGTGATGGGCGAAGGGCGCAGACGCAGCGCACTCGCAACGCACCCCCCTGGCATTCTGCGCCCGGCGCCAACAATGGCAGAAATAAATGACGTGCGCCCGGCCTAATGCCGTCGATTAATAAATTACGTGGCAGTGCACCCATGGGGTGCGCGCACCCTCTGCGCCCACACCCCGCGCTGCGATTGCCGGTGGCGGTAATGACGTCGATTTATATTATAATTGGCTCGCATTGCGAATGTGATCCAGTCAACGAGCTTTATGACTTTGAAAATTGATCATCACGCTCGACGGCGCACTGCAGCAACCCTCCTGACCGTTGCGCCGGCCGGCGACAGTTGTCGCCGCTATTCGCTGCGGTCGCGTCGCGCCAGGGGGCGCAATCTGCGGATCGCGATTTTGATTCGATTGCGCGCCAAGCGGTGGTAATCGCGTCCCCGGGGTGAGATCGCGCATCATGCGGCATCAGCGCCTGCCGTTATCATCATTGTTCTGTTGCCGAATTAAAAATGCAGTGGTGCGAAGATGGCGGTGGCGGCGGCAAATGGCACCGACGAGGATAGCGCCATCAATAATTCAGCACGCGAGCGCTGACATAACGCAGATGCATTTAATATGAATAGACTCGCGCCGCGCCGCGCCGCGCCCCCACCCCGCGCGACATAAAACTGTTTATCAGTTGATGGGATTGCGATAAATATTTAAGCGCCACTTGCGCGCCGGCGCGTAATCGACGCCGCCGATTGAACGGCAATTATCGCGCGTCAATTATTAACGATGCTAACGATGGCAATTCCGCCCCCGCCGCCGCCATCGCGCGCGTTCTCGCGAAAATGTGCGGAAGAGCATTGGCCGCCGGATCACGTGATGGCAAAGCCGATGTGCGACCGCAAACGCGGAAGTGTCGTGCGAGAGATGCGTTCGCCGCCGCCGCCCCCACCTCCGCCACCCTCTTAAGAGCGAATCCATTAAACATTCACACTGCAGGCAAGGATTTCGTCCGTTCCACTCAATTCTCCGGCTGGGGAGGCGATCTAAATGCGCGCAGCATTAACATACTCTATTTGTAATCGCTCACCCCCATCCCTACTCGCTCTCTCTCTCTCTCTGCTCGCGTCACTACTACTACTACTACTGATAGCACACATGATCGTCATTGCCGGCTGATATTTTCGCAGCAACTTAGCAAATTTGCATATAAATGTCGCAGGCGACGGTGGCGGGTGCGGCGGGGGCGGCGACAGCGGGCAAAACCAATTTAAACTTGTCAATCGTCTGACTGCACCCATTGTTATTTAATTCGCCGTCCTTCCTAATCGGTCGCGCGGGCGAGGGCCACCATACAGATGGGCGCATTCACAGCCCGAGCAGTCACGCCGCCGAGAGGCGCGGGGGCGGGGGTGGCGGCGTCGGCGGCAGAGCGACATTTCGAAAGACCAACCATCACACACACGCGCGCGCGCGCGTATAATAGGGCACACTTGTATAATTCAATTTCATGCATGGATCCCTCGCGCAAGGGTGTCCCGCCAGCACCGCCGCCGCCGCCGCCGCCACTCGGAAATCCATCCGAATTTTCTGCGAAATCTGCGTCACACACGCGTACACGAGCGCCACCCGTTCATTAATAATCAGCCAGTCGCCGCCACCCGCTCGCCCCGTCATGCCGCTTACGCATTAAATAATCCGGCGGAAAAAAGGCGAGCCCACCCTGACTAGAGCCGCAGTCGCGCTCGTCACGTCGGGTGGTTTTAGTGGCAATTGCGCGAGATGCGCGCGGCCGAGCGTCACAAAGATCAAAGACGCTGAGCGGACAAGGAGATGCGGAAGGAGGGGGCATGTGCGTGCTTGTGCAATAGTAACGTTTATTCTCATCGCTAATATGTACATTGGGGGGCTGCTGCTCCTCGCAGGCCGCTTCACGAGCCCAGATTGTGACCGTGGTTGGCGAGATGGAAGTACGGCGAGAAGCCGGCGGCGGCGGCAGCGGCGGCGGCGGCGGCCGAGGGCGGATAGACGCCGGCCGGCGCCCCGTAGGGCACGTGGTGCGCGTAGAGCAGGCCGGCGGGCGAGTGCGCGTGGTGGCCGGGGAAGGCGGCGAACGTGGCGGCGGCGGCGGCGGCGGCGGCGCTCGCCGGCGGCGGCACCGTCGGCGAGTTCACGTCCATGCCGGGGTTCTGCTTCTTCCACTTGGTGCGCCGGTTCTGGAACCAGATCTTCACCTGCGTCTCGGTGAGGCTGAGGCTCAGCGCCAGGTTGAGGCGCTCGCAGACGCTCAGGTAGCGCGTCGTCTTGAACTTGTTCTCCAGCGCCACCAGCTGCTCGTAGGTGAAGGCCGTGCGCGCCCTCCGCGGCTTGCCCGCGCCCTGGCTGCCGCCGCCACCGCCGCCCGCACCCCCACCACCACCACCACCACCACCACCCTTCGCCTCCGACTTCTTCTTCCTCTTGCCGCCGCCCGAGCAGGACGACTCGTCCTTGACGTCCGCGTCGCTCGCGTCGCTCGCCAGCTCCTCGTCCTCGTCCTCCGAATGCGCGTGCTCCTTGCCGCCTACAAGCAGAAGGTTAGCGGTGCGCTCTCGGGGACTTCCGACTTGCTTACAGCGGAATGATAATGCCTGGCTGCAAGTTTCGGGGCGAAGTTCGAGTTCGCAATCGTGTAATTAACAGTCTTAGCGTAATTGCCGGCGGGCTCGTTAGCAAGCCGTGAACTTTGTAATTAATCCGCTGGCTTCCGCGCGCATTAATGATGCAGTCAGTGGCTGCGACTGCCGCAAAATCAATTACGCCGTCAGCCCTTCGCCCCCACCACGCGCATCCGGCAGCACCATCCGCCGTCCTACCCACCTGCGTCACTTCCGTCCAGGTCGGAGGACGGCTGCCGCCGCTGCCAGCAGCACTCCGGCCCGCCGCCGCCCGCCTGGTGCCGGCTGCCGGTGAACTTGGTCGGGTCGAGAATGTTCTCCACCGAGAAGGCGAGACGGCGGCGGTTGGTGGTGGCCGCGTTGGGGCTGTCCGAGCGCCGGCTGAGCGCGTCCTCGCTGCACACGCTCTCAGCGCGCTCACTTCCGGCCGCCGCCGCCGGCTGCCGCCGCGTTAGGTCCACCGGGCGCAGCGCGCCACCGCCACCGCCCCCGTCCACGTCCAGCTCCAGCTCCACGTTCAGCTCCTCCGACTCGTCCTCGGCGCACGGCAGGAAGAGCGGCGGCGCGGCCTCGCTGAAGTAGTCCAGTTTGTCAGTCGCCGCCTCCGTCTGCTGCGCCGACTCGATGATGCGCTGCATCATCATCATTGTCATTATGGCCGCGGTGGTCGTCGTCGCCGACACTTGCACTCACTCACTGCGACGCAACATCGCCACCAGGTGGCCGGCTCGGCGCGCGCGATGCGAGTGCACTGCGGGCCGCACATTTGCCGGAGCGCAGCGCGAATGGCGCGCCAAAGATCAGCGCCCAGCATCCGCGCGCGCCTGGACCAGTAGGGCGCCATCGGCGGCGAATGGCGCGCGCGCGCGTCGCGATGCCAGACTCCGATTGGCGAGGGCCGCAGCGAGAGAGAGAGAGAGAGAGAGCGAGCGAACAAGGGAGAGGATACGCGTAAATATTGCACGGCGCGCCTGTTTGCAATTGCAAACATCATTGCGAATGGCGATTAATGTCGGCCGAGATTGCAGCATCCGATTCGCTTGCGCCGGATATCATCCAGGCATGGCGCGCAGACAGCTTAACGACGAGCAGTTTGTCGCGACTGCAACGAGCCGCCAACGGATTGACGAGCCGCGATCGCAAATCTAATGCCCTCCGGCATTGCGCACGTGTTCGCGCCACGCTCGCTGCGAGGGTGGGGGGTATCGGCTTCAAGTGTTGGCAAATAGAGCAAGAACTGATTCCATTACCGTCTCTATTATCCGCTGATTGAAACGAAATTGACACATCTGCTACTTACAGCGGCATCCGACGCGCCGAGAGCGCCTGCCAGGGGATGAAAGGGCGCCGGTAAGTGCTTCTGGCCGCAGGGATGCGCGCCCCGTCGAGTGGCCGCTCCGCGTCGCAATACGATTACGCCGGGCAATGATTGCGATCGGCGTCGGATTCATCATCAACGTGCAATAGAAGCAGCCACCCCCTCGCACTTCAGACGCCGCAATTTGTTAAGGCAGATTAGCTACGCGCGCATTTACGCGCTCTCAATGAGTGAAATTAATGCAAACCTAACCTAAGCGTACGTGACATGTTGCTTAGTTAACGAGTCGCATTTGCGTTCACACGTGCGATGCGGAATGGTGGCATTTTCCGATTTCCGGCGTGCAGCCACCCGCTGCGTCCGGCAGCATCTCTATTAAAATGTGATGATTGCTAAATGACGTGCGAGTTTGGCGTGTCCAACTGCTAATTTCCGGTGATTTCTGGCACATGTTGCAGCGACCCGATCGCAGATGATTGCATCCGATGCGAGCGCGCCACGTGGCGAATGCAATTTGCGCGCAAATTGTTGCAAAATGGGGCAGCGGCGGCGCACATTTAAGAGGCGTCTCTATTCAAATATAAATATTTGAGCGCCTCATAACGGTTTGGCGTGCCGCCCCCTCGCGCCGCCAGTCGCGCTGGTGATGACCGAACGATGATTGTTTTATCAATATTTAAGCACTTCGGGGTGCGCCGGGAGCGGCAACGCTGCGCGGCGCAGTCGTGCTGGTTGAGGGTGTGCATGCCCTGCGTGGCGCGCTCAAATCAGACTTTATGCGACATCATAATATCAGCGTGTTTCGCAAATGAACGCTGTTATCTCCGCCGGTGGCGGCGATGGCGGCGGGCGCGAAAGCCAATTTGCGAAATTTCATAGTTGCAAATGGCACCGTTTCGGATGCGCATGATGATGCTTTCGACGCGCATGCGATGCGCTTTGAATAAAAATTGCCGCCGCCGCCGCCACCCCCGATGCGGCGATTCGCATTATTTTGCAGCTGCACGTGTTCGCGCAGCATTTTCATCGTTTGCACATGCAGCGCAGCCATAAAGACAATGTTGCCTCACTGACTGTCTCCAACGACTGACTTTGCTTCCGGGCGCGAATTGCCATCAGACTTAATGATTTTCCTATCGGCTGACTGTGACGAAGAGACGTGAAACCGGA
>JAOEHK010000012.1:166315-177879 GCA_025447835.1 Labidoglobus nevermanni
TATTTTGGGAATGGTTAGCCTGGGAGATGGTCAGTTTTGCAATGACGACGATGGGATGTTATGTTGTAGGAGCCCACTTCGTCTGGATGCACGCCGACTATGGATCTGACCGTCAGCCGCGAAGCGTCCTAACCTCAAACGCCACCTGATAGCGTGCGTGTGCGTGCGTTGCGTGTGCAGCAGGCAGCCGGCACGTGCATATGTCGATGGACAAGCGCAAGATGATGAGCGTGAAACGTCCTCGCCCCGACAGCATACGCGGCGCGCCGATCTCGAACGGGCCGATGCAGTCGCGGCCGCTGGTCGCGCTGCTCGACGGCCGCGACTGCTCCATCGAGATGCCCATCCTGAAGGACGTGGCGACGGTGGCGTTCTGCGACGCGCAGAGCACCAGCGAGATCCACGAGAAGGTGCTCAACGAGGCGGTCGGCGCGCTCATGTGGCACACGATCATCCTCACCAAGGAGGACCTGGAGAAGTTCAAGACGCTGCGCATCATTGTGCGGATCGGCTCGGGCGTGGACAACATTGACGTGAAGGCGGCCGGCGAGCTCGGCATCGCCGTGTGCAACGTGCCCGGCTACGGCGTCGAGGAGGTGGCCGACACCACGCTGTGCCTCATCCTCAACCTCTACCGGCGCACGTACTGGCTGGCCAACATGGTGCGCGAGGGCAAGAAGTTCACCGGGCCGGAGCAGGTGCGCGAGGCGGCGCAGGGCTGCGCCCGGATACGCGGCGACACGCTCGGCATCGTCGGCCTGGGCCGCATCGGCTCCGCAGTGGCGCTGCGCGCGAAAGCGTTCGGCTTCAACGTCGTCTTCTACGACCCCTATCTGCCCGACGGCATCGAGAAGAGCCTCGGCCTGACGCGCGTCTACACGCTGCAGGACCTGCTCTTCCAGTCCGACTGCGTCTCGCTGCACTGCACGCTCAACGAGCACAACCACCACCTCATCAACGAGTACACCATCAAGCAGATGCGGCCGGGCGCGTTCCTCGTGAACACGGCGCGCGGCGGCCTCGTCGACGACGACGCGCTCGCCTCGGCGCTCAAGCAGGGCCGCATCCGCGCCGCCGCGCTCGACGTGCATGAGAACGAGCCGTACAACGTGTTCACCGGCCCGCTCAAGGAGGCGCCCAACCTGCTCTGCACGCCGCACGCCGCCTTCTACAGCGACGCGTCCGCCACCGAGCTGCGCGAGATGGCCGCCTCCGAGATCCGGCGCGCCATCATGGGCCGCATCCCCGAGTGCTTGCGCAACTGCGTCAACAAGGAGTACTTCCTCGGGCCGGGCGCGTACCCAGAAGGTACAGGTAATGCCACCGGCACCACCGCCACGCGCCACTAACTCGCACGCTCGCCCAGTCTCTCCAGCTGGCGTCAACGGCGGCTTCTACCAGGGAGGCGCGCTGCCGCCCGTCCAGCAGGCGCACTCGACGACGCCGCACGAAACGCCGCACACGGTGACGCCGAGCGTCGCGCCGCCCACGCCACAGGCGACGCCGCACTCGGCCGCGGTCCTGGCTCCAGCTGGTCTGGTGAGTCCACTGCCCTCCCAATGGCCTCGACATACACACCACTAACTGCTATCCGCTTGCTTTCAGGCGATGAGCACGCCAGACCCGACAAACCATCATGCTCCCAAGCCGGAGCCCTCCGAAGTCCACTAACAAGAAAGAGCGAACCGCAGCGTCTAAAATTCGTGCAAATTGATACCTGCGAAACGATTAGATTGGCGGCGATTGTGACCGAGTGGAGCAGGAGGACGGAGAAGAAGGCGCGTAAGCGAACGAGGCGGCAAGCGAATGAATGCGTCGGTCGGTGCAATGCATTGATAACCATTTCGATTCTGATTTACGATTGCGTTTCCATCCCGGCAGACAACTTCTTTATACATATCGAGCGCGCTTGCTTTCGATCGCGGGAGAAGAAGCATCACAGAGACACGTTCAGTTCAATTTCATTACACCCCACCCCCACGCCATCTGCGCCCCTCATCTACCCGCTTCTGCATTTTAGCTTCACTCTGCACGTTTAGATTTGGTACTTGATTTCATTATGATTACGATGTAGCTGATACGTTTAGTTTGGTTTGAGCGTCGCCTGCCCAACGAGACACGAATGCGATTTTGTAAATATTTCTTGCAGCAGCAGCAGCTGAGGCGGATGCGATGTTATATTTTTGTAATACGACGATATGTAATTACGTATACTTTAGGCATCTTTGAGATAGTTTCACTGACGACAGGCACACAGCAAACCGATGGTCACATGCAAAGGAGAATCAAAATATTGAATATTTACGTTAAGTTCTTGCAGGACGCCAGCGCACGCTCGCCCTGCCCCCCAGTTATTAAGTTACAAACCCAATTCGCTCAGTTTTCAGTTTAGCGCAACAGACAGACACACACACTCAATCATAATTGATTAGTCTTCCATCCAGCCATCGACAACGAAGGATAATCAATTGTGATGCCAGGTGGCCGCCCTCCCCTGCCCGCCCTATCGTATTTTTTTATTACTACATAAGTGCATTATAATTTTAGCGTGAATGGCGAGCGCAGCCAAATCGGGTGACAACACAATTCGATCAAGTGGCGCGCACGTTTGGACGCGAAATGTGCGCCGTTCGCACGACGATGCATTGCCGCTTGCAGTTTTGGCACTGGGGCTCAAACGTGTGAATGCTTTTGTATGAGCGTTCAACTGCAATGCAATGGGTCAATGCCCATGATGATGCGAGGAAGGATGCGGTGCACGCGCGGGCGAGTAGTGAGCGAGCGACAAGTTTGCAAACATGAAACAAATAGTAGCCCAAACTTTTTATGTTTAATTCTTAGCAAATAAATACTATAATTATATATAAAGAAAGGCAAATATATTATATGACGTCGACGAGGAGGAGGACATTCATCAAAGCCGGAGGAGACGAGCAGCATCAGCAGCAGCAGCAGCAGCAGCACTTGCAACATTCCAACAAGCTTCATAGATATTTTTGTAAGCGTCCGGATGCGATCCGGACAATTGAAGCAAGTGCATGACATCAGTATCAGCCGCACACCATTCCTTTATACAAATGACTAAACTATTCGTACAATTGTAGGGCTATTGGACTTCCACAGATTTTCAATAAATACTCGTAAAACGCATGGCTGCTTATACCCTCCGGCTGGGGCGCGACTTGGTGTGCACTTCCCAGTATCGGCGGTACTTGCGCCGGTACGCACTCTGGGAGCCGATGGGATTGCCGCCGATCTCGAGCTGCACCTGCTGCAGCGTCTTGCCCTTGGGCTCCACGATGCAGCACCAGCAGAAGGGGATACCGAGCAGCGACGCCAGCAGGAAGACAGCGACCACCGCGTACGCGTACATCACGTCCTGCAGCATGTACGTGATCCAGAGCACGATGGCGACGAACGTGTAGCGCAGCGAGATGACGGCTAGTGACGCCCAGATCTGCATCTGCTCGGGCAGGTACTCGGCGATCATCTGCTCGATGGAGCCCGAGTGGCCGATGTTGTAGCAGACGATGAGCATCGCTGCGAGACAGAGCAGCGGCCACTTGTTCAGCCGGGCGAACTGGTTGTTGGTCTCCAGCAGGTACAAGTAGATGGCGAGGCTGGCGAGCAGGATGGGCATCCCGATAGCGCTGATGATCATCGGCTTGCGGATGCCGTAGGCCAGCCGCACCTGTAGCATCTGCGAGATGAGCGGCGCGAGGAAGTAGCAGGCGCCCAGCGTGAATCCGTCCCAATACTGTCCGATGACGAACTGCCGATCTGACCGCGCCGTGACGCCCCACATGGACATGTTGTAGAAGAGGAGGATGTAGTACAGATAGACGACCTGTAGCAGGGCGGTGACGACCAGCAGGACGAACGCCTTGTAGACCACCTTGAACGTGAACATGTAGCGCGCGTTCACGGTCACCTTGCGCATCTCGCAGTCCTTGGCAATCATGCGCATGATGATCGGGATGTCGCTGTTGCCGCGGTAGGTGCGCAGCACCCTTTCACAGCCGCGCCGGTTCGTCTCGTAGAGGATCACCGGACTCTCGTCCGAGTAGAGCAGCAACAGGAAGTAAACCAGCAGGATCAGCGCCTGCATGCCCTCGGCAAAGTGCTCCAGGTGCCTGTTGTAGCCGAAGATCAGCGCCAGCATGATGCCGAAGCCCGTGCCGGCGTAGAAGATCATGTAGCACAGGTAGAAGTTCGCCTCGTGGACCAGGTCTCCCAGCAGCAGGAGTCCGCATGGCGTGTAGCTGCTCGACAGGAAGGTCCAGAGGAACCTAAGGTACAAGTCGTACGCATGCTGCGCGTTAACTGCGACCGCGAGGACCGCGAATAGGTTGCCGGGTGCGGCTATAATGAGGACGCGTCGGGGCCCTTTGTGCAAGCATACAATGGTCAGCACCACATTGCCCAATGCGAAGCCAAACACAATGATGCTGGCGTATTGAGCGTGGTTCTGGACTTGCTCGGTGATTGTGCTGTTGCTGTAGATTTTGAACATCTGCGTGCTGATGTACCCAATCGTGTATCCCGTGCTGATTGGGCCTAAAGTTACTGGAAATCATCCTATCTTGCAACCGTTGACAGTGGGCCGCTTTCAAATATGCATACCAACGAGGCAAGCGCATATTTGGGGATAGATATTGCCCCGGTCACGCTTCTTTGACCGCTCTACCAGAATGTTCTCCGTCATGCTATACGGATTCGCCTCATCATCACTGCTGCCCGGTGTTGAGCTTCCATTAAGCAGCTCACTTTCTGAGTATGTCCATATAGAGCCTCCTTGGTAACTTTCGCTAATACTGCGCCTTCTTTCAGAAGTTCTGGCCACTTTGAAAGTGTCTAAATTTGAATGAACCGCTGTCATTCTTGCCGAATGACACGCAAGTCAGCGCCATCTGAGGCATTGTGTTTTCGTACGCCAAATTAATATTTGCTGCTTTTCTGGCACAAACGGCTTCAAATCATCGGAATAATCAACAGCATGTGCTTCCAACAATCATAAATCAGCGTTTCGCATACATGGTGAGTACTGCTTGCTCATACAAATGCCAGGAACACTCTGAAATTACCATTACTCAATGCCATCGTAACATAACCTCACAATCGTCGCTGAACAGACAACGTGAACAATTTCTTATTAATTGCATCAGTTCTGAATTACTGATACAGTGATAACTAGCAACATTTACATTTGCCACGTGAATTCGTTGATCAATTTTCATAGTGGTTTCAGCAACATTGTATTAGATCCGAAATTCCTATTAGACCACTGATATTGGAGCTATTTCTATTTTCGTTCAGCGAATTGTGCGCACTGCAAAAACACGAAAGTGTACACTCATCATAAACGCCGTATCGTGTCTCATTATTTACACTGGTCTATCGAGACATTGTGGCGAGTAATTCAGCGAGAATTGTAGGTTCAAATTGCAAGCGGTCTCGCCCTTTGCCCTTGCACGCATCGCATCAACCATGGAGGGTATTTTCGAGGGGCTATTTTTCGTTGGCATTGTGTACTGGATATATCCGCGTGTGTTCACGCAAGGTGTCCTAAGGTCAGTCGAATTATTGTTGAATTGCTTATTTTTAGCAATTTCATGTTATCAGATGCAAAGTTAGCAAGTTAGCCCATATCTGACCTTAATCGCCTGTTATCTCTGGCAGGAGAAGTAAAAGGTGGTTGAAATTGTAATTGGCTTGAGGTGAGCGACGAATAATTTGACAATAGCGCGTCAATAACCATGACTGAACTGCTGCTTGGTATTACATGCGCTTATTTGATTATCACTGACCTGTGGACGGCGGAGTCGGGGCGAAAAGCGATGGCAGTAGGAGTCGTTCGTAGCCGATTTGTGCCATTGTATTAATAACTAGGTAATCATTCATTTGCCGTCCATCTCGCGGCGATCATCTAATTCAGCTTCGAAGTGCTCTTGAATGTCGCTCGCAGCTCGATTCACGATCAGCGAATGCAATACAGATAAGTTGAAACCGAAGCCGGATGATTACATTCGCTTTTCGTCAATTTGCATATAAAGCCACACGGTGCGCGCTGACGCGGCGAATTTCATTCGAAAATCGGACGATAGCCGGTTGACGAAAGCCGGAGAAAGTTTGAAATTGTTGCACGCGTTTGTGATCGCAATGGAATTGCTGAACACCCTTTATGCCGCCTTTCAGCTGACGATTGTGTGCTGCTTCGTGCAACTCGTGCTGATCATCAAGGGGTAATGCCGCATCGAATCCGGCTAACGCATTCGTTATCTCCTCGATTGCAGAATCAGCAAGATGGTGGATGTGATATCCAGGCGCATGCTGGACTCGTTCAGCCAATACTCCCCAAATAATACGGCTTGCAGCGACAATATCGCATCGCTGAAGCGCTTTGCGCGAGAAAATCATCGCCGAAATAGACGCGACAACTTGAAACACGTAATATTGATTCGATGCTCTCTGGGGTGGCCGCATTATTTGCTTGCTTGTGTTGCAGACTGCAGCCAATCTCTTTGCCATCAAGGAAAACCTACCCCAAGTGAACATGCCGCATCGGTCGAGTCCGAATGGCCTCACTTGCTTCTGCGTCAAGCCAATTACTGCGATTAATGTAAGTGTGCATTTCATTTGTCACGCCATCGTTTAATTACAGGGCAATTCGAAACCCAAACACATCCGTTATCTTTATTACCACGAATTGAATAACTTTGTTACAACACCATTGTTAAAATACGTGATTCATTATGGTTTAGGACTACAGCGGTCATACATATTTATTTTATTAGATTAAAGCAATTTCAGACATTGCACTTCTTTGTTCAATACATCATGATAACATATCTTAATTATGATGACAAAAAAAAAACTGTATCTGCAACATTCAACTTTAAACTTAAGAATTAGATTTCGTTTCAAATGAATAGAAATTACAGATTTCTACGATTGAAAATTGAGATTGCACTTCTTTGTTTAATACTTAGTGATAACATATCTTAATTATGATGACAAAAAAAACTGTATCTGCAACATTCAACTTTAAACTTAAGAATTAGATTTCGTTTAAAATGAATAGAAATTACAGATTTCTACGATTAAAAACAGGGATTGCACTTCTTTCTTCAATACTTCGTGATAACATATCTTAATTAAGATATGTCTTCATGACAAATTAGAAAAAAGTATCTGCAACATTCAACTTTAAACTTAAGTATTAGATTTCGTTTCAAATTAATAAGAAATTACAGATTTCTACGATTGAAAACAGTGATTGCAATTCTTTGTTCAATACTTCGTGATAACATATCTTAATTAAGATATGTGCTGATGACAAATTAGAAAAAAGTAGCTGCAACATTCAACTTCAAACTTAAGTATTAGATTTCGTTTCAAATTAATAAGAAATTACAGATTTCTACGATTGAAAACAGCGATTGCATTTCTTTGTTCAATACTTAGTGATAACATATCTTAATTAAGATATGTGCTGATTACAAATTAGAAAAAAGTAGCTGCAACATTCAACTTGGAACTTAAGATTTAAATTTCATATCAAATGAATACAAATTACAGATTTCTACGATTATTGCAGGAAGAGGCTCGCGTGGCGGTGCCGAATAAAGTTTTGAAGAACATCTTGGACTACTGTCCGGCAACGAAAAACAGCACAATTTTGAGCAAATTTCTAAATCATTTATCGCAAGTATATGAACTGAAGAAATATCGATATCCGCAAGTGGAAGGCGTCGTCATCAGTGACGAGCGAGTTAAGCGCGCAATTGATTCGGCATCCGTTCAGCAGTTTCAGGATACTGCAGGCAATGAGGATGAAGTGTATCAACGGATTTTGCAAGGAAATCACCGACGTGCTATAAATCTCTTGCGTGACATGCGCTCCAAGCTGTCGGATTTTCTGCTGCGGTTCACTTCGTGGGTACTTTACAAACTGCTTCCATGCTTCCTCAAGGCTGTGGTCGTCCACCCCGACGACGTCGAAATGCTGAAGGAAGCAAGCAACACCAATTTGCCCATGATCTTCCTGCCGCTGCATCGGTCGCATCTCGATTACATTCTAATGTCGTTCATTCTCTTGAATAACGACATCAGATGTCCTCTGGTTGCGTCGGGCGACAATTTGCGAATTCCATTCTTCGGGTACGCATTTCACACGCATTCAGTTCGTATTCTAGAAGTTTGCTCTAGGTCCTTGCTGCGTGGGCTCGGCGCATTCTTCATAAAGCGGCGAGTCGACCCCATTAAGGGTCGGAAAGATCTCCTCTACAAAACAATTTTGCACACCTATATGAACGAGTGCCTACGTGCCGGACATAACATCGAGTTCTTCCTCGAAGGAGGACGCACGCGCACAGGCAAGCCGTGCATGCCAAAGTACGGTATTCTTAGCGTTATCGTTGAAGCTGTCATCGATGGCACTGTGGAGGACGCGCTCCTAGTTCCTGTCAGTCTCAACTACGAGAAGCTAGTTGATGGCCACTTCATTCGCGAGCAGTTGGGCCAACCCAAAGTCATGGAGACTTTTGGATCGGCTATTAAAGGCATCTGGCATGTGTTAAACAGCAACTACGGCATGATTCGGGTTGATTTCAACAAACCATTTTCACTTAGAGTAAGGAATGTAATAAGGAAGCTCTATTTGCATTTTAACAGTACTGTTTTAGAAAATGATACAGAGGTTCAACAGCAACGGAAGTATTCCAGCGCCTTTGAACAAGAAGCTCAAGTCAAATCCGTCAAGTTCAAGCCTATATGGCACGGATGTTGTATCCGATGAGCACAAAAGTATTGTGGAAAGCATATCAAAACATGTTATTTATGGTAAGTTTGCCGAAACTGAAATGCAAGTTTATATATTTGCAATTATTTCAGATTGCTCATTTACCCAAGCTGTGATGTCGACAAACGCAGTCGCATTTCTCCTCTTGAATAAATTCCGAAATGGCACTACACTTCAAGCAGTCGTGGATGCAATGGATGATTTGAAAGAGGATTTAATATCGAAGGGCAAATCAATCGGGTTCACTGGGAACAATCTTGATATCATAAATTATTCGGTAGGTTTCGATGACTCTTGTTTCTTTATTTACTTGGCTATGAAACAAATTCTGTGGTTACAGATTGAACTTTTGGGGCCAGAACTAGTACGCAGAGATGAGAAACCAAATGAGGACTTTATTAGGCCGGTTGCAGTGCTGCCGAATGTTATTGAGTTGGCTTACTATAGCAATTCTCTTGTGCCAACCTTCGCTCTTGACTCCGTGATTGCAATTTCATTTCTATCGATGGACTTAAGCCAAGGCTACGTTGATCAATCTGAGCTCATTGAAATTTGCCAACAGCTATGCAGCTATTTGCAATATGAATTCATTTTTTGCAAACCGTGCCAAGCGCTTGAGGATAATATTCGAGAAGCGATGGACAATCTCGTCCATAAACATCAATGTTTCTGCGTTGTACGTATTGAATTGCGCATTATCAAATAATAATCTGATAAACCGTGTGAAATATTCGTAGGATAACTTCAACGACAATTTTCGAAGAAGACAGAATATTTACCTCGATGATGATGGCAATCCGGAAGAAAGTGGCTATATTAAGCCGATAAGAATGTACCTTAGTTCGAAAGGCAAAGAACACTTATTGTTCTTGCGCTCGTTATTGATGCCTCTTATAGAAGCGTATGCAGTAACGGCGTCTTGTTTGGAAAAGTTAGTTGGACGTTCATTCTTGGAGAATGATTTGGTCATGGATATTTTGGAAGAAATGCAAATGCTGCTTCGAGTAGATTCGCTTTTCTATGGTTTGTTTTAGTTCCCTCACTCTAATTTGTGCTGTGTTAATATGTTGCTTTGTAGAAGAGTCAGTATCAGTAGATCCGATCAAAAACGCATTGCGGCTTTATCAGAAAATGGACATATTGGAAATTTACACCGAGAAGAAAGTGCGTCTCTACTACTTGAAGGAAAATCAGGACAATTTCGAAAGCGTTCGCAAGATTTATGGCACCGTCAACACTTTTCGGCGCGAGCAATTGTTGGATGAAAATGTACTTGATAAATACGTTGATTGAGTAATCATTTTTTTAATGAGTGAGTGCCTTCAGATTCATACTATTTTGTTGCAATAAGCGAAAAGGAATCGACTAGTTAATTATTTGATTATATTGAATCAACAGTAACTTCTGTGATAATAATCAAAGACTTAATGTGCAAAGACAAATAGCAATTTCAAAAGTAATGACATAATTTGTATTTTATAGACGTAACTGTTGGTTTTCAAATTAATTGCATTGCAAAAGTTTCCTAGGGATTGCAAATACGTTTCCATGAATTTAAGTTTTCCCTATATATTTCCCTATCATCAAGTAGGTTACGAGATAAGGGACATTTGAATCACCACGTCATCGATGATGTCATCGCTTTTGCCATGACGTCATCGTGAATGGTTCATCCGATTCTCAAGTGTCACATATCAAATTAAAGAGAAGAAAATATGCTATCCGATGGTATCAATTAATTACTTATCGGTTAGTTAGATTACGAGATAATGGCCAAAATCGTTTTCTGGAGAATGGTTTATCAGATTGTCACGTGTCATATATCAAATGAAAGAGAAAAAAATGTTCTATCCGATGGTGCCATTTGATTTCATATCGGATGAATAAATTACGAGATAGACCAATATTTCGACTGCCGCCACCTATCAAGCGGAAGAACTTACTAACATTCCAGGGCTATTACAGAATCCGCCATAATTTTTAATAGCTGTTGCCAATAAATTCTCTGGCTAATTGTGAGATGGCGCCACGCAGTCTAGCGGCTGAATAAATTATTTAAAATTAAATTTCCGAAGAATGCTTCTTCTGATTGTCAAGCGCAATACACCAAATTAAAAGGAAAAAATGTTGTATCCAATGGTATCAATTAAGTTCTTGTCGTTTAAAAGGCTTTAATTTGGCATCTGACTCATTAGAAAGGTAATTTAATTCCCTATTTTTAGCACTCAGTATTATTAATATAATTTTTGTTTTAAATATAATCGCAAAAAACCATTTGCAAGAGAACCGCTCATCGTAGGAGGACGTGTCAAGGGTCATTAGAAAGGTAATTTTATCACCTATTTACAACACCCAGTATAATTATTTATCTCTTTCTGTTTTCGAGATAACTAACAAAAAGTCTGTTTACAAAAGAACCGCTCATCGTAGGAGAACGTGTCATGGGTCATTAGAAAGGTCATTTTAACACCTACTTATAACACTCAGTATAATTATTATATCTCTTTCTGTTTTCGAGATAACTAACAAAAAGTCTGCTTACAAGAGAACCGCTCATCGTAGGAGAACGTGTTATGGGTCATTAGAAAGGTAATTTTAACAGCTGTTTATAACACCCAGTGTATTTTTGATATCTCTTGCTGTTTCAGAGATAATCGTAAAAAAACAACCGTTCATCATAGGAGAATGTTTTATGGTTCATTAGATAGGTAATTTAATAAGCTATTTAAAACACTTTGTATAATTATTCTATCTTTTTTAGTTT
>JAOEHK010000012.1:183186-199603 GCA_025447835.1 Labidoglobus nevermanni
TTTGAGACGTAATTTCATTTAGTTGGAGCGCAAAATTCGCTTAAAATGAATGTCCTGTCTGTCGTGTGTTCGTCTGTCTGTGTGTATGTATGGAATATTTGGCGCCCGCCAAGAATTTTTAATGCAGTATGGCGCCCTTTTCATAAAAAACGTTGCCGACCTCTGCCCAAAGGCATACCATAAACGTCAAATGCCAATAACTGCGTACTATAGTTGCTTTCTAAGAATGCCATGTTATGGGCCGGCCATTTCTGATATACTTCTCTAGTGCATACCCTTTAATCAATCACGAATGAGCACTAGCTAAAGTGCTCCGGTTCTTGAAAGGGAACGGAGGTGGTGACCCAGGTCATGTGGATGGCAAGCAAGCAAGAAACTGCTCACCAGATCGTAGCTGAAATATTGTAGAAGTGGCAGAGCGACATTTGGCGATAAGAGACTAGTGCATACCGGTATTGGCAGTAGCGAGCGATAGCTAGCTGAGTAGCAAGTAGTAATGCGATGACTGGTCTCGCAGGTTGCCAGCAACGGCGTGTGATGGGGGATGGACAATGAACAGCCCCACCAGGAGCTGGTAAAGTGCGTGGTTGTGGGCGACACCGCCGTCGGCAAAACGCGTCTGATATGCGCGCGAGCATGCAACAAGCAGGTGTCGCTGGCGCAGCTGCTGGCCACGCACGTGCCCACGGTGTGGGCCATCGACCAGTACCGCATCTACAAGGACGTGCTGGAGCGCAGCTGGGAGGTGGTGGACAGCGTCTCCGTCTCGCTGCGCCTCTGGGACACGTTCGGCGACCACGAGAAGGACCGGCGCTTCGCGTACGGCCGCTCCGACGTGGTGCTGCTCTGCTTTAGCGTCAACAGCCCGGTCTCGCTGCGCAACTGCCGGCACATGTGGTACCCGGAGATCCGGCGCTTCTGCCCCAGCACGCCCGTGCTGCTCGTCGGCTGCAAGAACGACCTGCGCCACCTGTACCGCGACGAGGCGTACCTGAGCCACTTCCGCGAGCGCAGCCCGTTCGTGCGCGCCACGCGCAAGAGCGACCTGGTGATGCCGGACGAGGCGCGCGACGTGGCGCGCGAGCTCGGCGTCCACTACTACGAGACGTCCGTGCTCACCTACTACGGCGTGAACGCCGTCTTCGAGAACGCCATCCGCGCGGCGCTGATCGCGCGCCGCCAGCAGCGCTTCTGGATGACGAACCTGAAGAAGGTGCAGCGGCCGCTGCTGCAGGCGCCGTTCAAGCCGCCGCCGCCGCCCACGCCCGCCGTCGTCGAGCTGGCGAGCACGTTCGGCGAGAACACGCGCCAGCTGTGGACGGCGCGCGCCCACGCCGACGTGCTGCTCGTCGCCGGCCCGGTGGGCTTCCCGGCGCACCGCTTCGTGCTGGCGGCGGCCAGCCCGGCGCTCTACCGCCTGCTCACCGCCGACCTGCTGGCGCGCGCCGCCTCCGACGCCAGCATGGTGAGCTCGCTGGGCGAGTTCGCCGACGACACCGAGTGCCTGGTGCGCGCCGAGCAGGCGATGCAGGCGACGCAGGCGAACGTCGCGGCCGCCGCCGAGCCGGCGTTCGCGTCGCTGACGCGGCGCGCCGCCGACGGCCAGATGGTCGTCGCCTTCAGCCGGCTGGTGACGGCCGGCGCGCTCGGCCAGTGCCTGCAGTTCATCTACACGGGCGCGCTGGAGCGGCGCGCCGGCGACGCCGCCGACCTGCGGCGCGCCGCCGACCTGCTGGAGCTGCCGCGGCTCGCCGCCCTGCTCGCCAACGAGCTGCCGCCGGAGCGCCACGACGAGCACCTCAAGCGCCGCCTGCAGGACGTCTGCCTCGAGCAGGGCCTCTTCGCCGACGTCGTCTTCGAGCTGGACGACGGCGGCTGCGGCGCGCACAAGCCGCTGCTCGCCTGCCGCTGCGACATGATGAAGGCGATGTTCGGCGGCGACTTCCGCGAGGGCCAGGCGAAGGTCATCGAGTTCCCCGGCGTGCGCGAGTACACCTTCCACAAGCTGCTGTGCTTCCTCTACACGGACGCCGTGCCGGCGGTGGCGGCCGCGCGCTGCGTCAACCTGCTCGAGCTCGCCAACCGGCTGTGCCTGCCGCGCCTCGTCGCGCTCGTCGAGCGCCGCGTCGTCGAGGACCTGGAGCGGCTGCCCGCCAACGAGGCGATCGAGCACTGCCTGCGCCTGCTCGAGCCCGTCAAGCTGCACAACGCGCACCAGCTGGCCGACTTCTGCATGAACCACCTGTGCGTCAACTACAACAAGCTGTGCCGCATGTCGCCGCGCAGCCTGCGCCTGCTGCACCCCGACAACCAGGCCTACCTCATCGAGCACCGCTGGCCGCCGGTGTGGTACCTCAAGGACTACGACTACTACCAGCGCTGCCTCGTGGAGCGCGACCGCGAGCTCAATCCCGGCGGCGGCGGCGCCGGCGCCGGAAGTGGCCTGCGCGCCAGCTCCGGATGCCTGTGCTTCGCGCGCAAGAGCGAGTCCGACCCGGCGCTCTCGGCCGACCGGCTCTAACGGCGCCACGGCACCGGCACCCAGGACCAACGCACGTCGTCCCCCCGCCGCTTGCCCCCTGCTTCTTGCGCTGCATTTCGATTCAGGCTGTGATACAGTTGCTGCTTATCGGACGCGTTCGGCGACAGTCAATTCATGTCCATTGCTAGCAATTAGTCCGACGCAACCAACAGCTGCATCATGCAAGTGCAACCCTATCTATCGATAAGACCCTAACGAAGTAATGTTTGTACTTTAATACGACTACCATACGAACGCCGCCGTTCTCCGAGCCTTACGCCAGTGCAACCATCAGCTTCAAGATCTCTCGCACCCGACTACGAACGATCAATTAGCACGCGCAGTGTTCAATGTGTTTTGCCCGTTTGCCTGAGTTGCGAATCAAACGTAGCAGATCAAAGCCGAGAAACAACAAACATTATTATTACATCAACACTGCCGAATTCCATCATTACGTTTCTTTCTCAGTGTTCAATCGTAGCCAGCTGGCAATGGCGTTCTGTTCGCGGCAAACCCACCACTTCCGCTCGCGTTCGGACATTGGCGGGCAGGTGGGCTGCGAGGCAGGACTGTAGCTGTAGCCACAAGTGTACCCGTAGCGCAGATGTAAGCTGTAAACGTACCACCAGTACCAGGAATGCATTTCGTCGATCACCTGTACATTGACTCATGCGACTCTTTCAACTTGCAACTAGCGAGCAGTAATTAGGTGTAAGGTACTCTCCTACGAGCATGTGCATATACTCAAAACTCTCATGGCGCACGACAACAACGTCTTTCGAGCGGATTCTTTTCGCTGGCTGCAGCCAGCCGCAGGAGGATTTCGTGTAGCTTCTACTCTACTTCTTCTACCAGCAGCAAATGCTCGCTTCAACCATCAACAACAACTTTGTGCATTTGCAACCACACGCAACAATCATGTAACATTGTTGATTGACTATTATTGCGCAATAATTTGCTATTCTACTATATATTAATAAATATTTGTACGAAACGAACGCCCTGTTTCAAACTGCGTAATCTAAACTTTACCACCCTTGTGTTGTTTCTACTCCTCCAGCCAGGTGAATTGGCGGGCAAGTTCCAGAATCTAGCTCGGAGGGTAGGACAATAGTTGCCTCGGATTCAAAATCAAACAGACTACAAACAGGCTTATCAGGTTGCGAGCTAGCTCTCGACAAGGTATAGCGGTGGTCACCTCCTTTTATGGACGTTGGCAGTTTGCTTGCACAGGTAGTTTTTAATTCAATTGAAATATCTAAATAGCAATTTAGTAATGAAGCCGATTGGACAATGTTTGTGCAAGTCACTAATCAATTGAAAGCAATTAGCGAGGAGTTCATTAATGCACTCGCTCTCAACCACTTCTAATGAGCCGACATGGAACATCCATTCGTAAGAGTTGCACAAATTGCTGGACTTGTGCCGAATTATAGCCACCAGCAGACGTGGTGTGACAGATGCCGCATTGGAATTGAATTAACGGGACTGCTCGCATACTTTATCGGCTTCTTCGTGTGGATAGTGCGGGAGGGCGAGTTCTGGAGGAACAATATCTTGCTGCTTGCCCTGAATGTGACGAATGCCTGCTGTAACTTTGTGTTTGTAGGGGGCGCGATTCTGAACGTGTACCACATCAAACGCAAGTCATACGCCCGTCTTGTCGGAGATCTCAGCATTTGCAAATCCTTGCTGGGCATCGAGGAAATGCCCTCGCATTGGGAGACCGCGAAAGTCGTGGGATATTATGGACTGTTAGCTGTGGCCCTATACCTTGGCTTTATGGACTTTCAATTCCAATGGTACTTTGTGCTCGTCGAATTTATGACGATCCTTTGCGCCATGACACTCTCCGTATTATGGGCAATTCTGGACATGTTTGATAAGCACGTTCGAGTTTTGAATAGAAGGATTAAGGCATGCGTACACGCCCCAACTCGATGGGCAACCGATATTGAAGATATTGTCATTCTACGCAAAGCCCACACCTGCATTTCGCAATCGGCAAGGTGCTTCAACCATCTGTTCGGGTCGAACCTGCTCTGCTTGACCTTTTCAGTGCTGTTTGGTGCTCTGTTCACCATTCAGTACCTGACTACTGCTGCAGTATCGCCAAGCCACATCATGAAGCAGTGCGCCCTAAATGGGTATTTTGTGGTAATTGCCAAACGACGACCAGCAGCCAAAATTGCTTAATTCGATTGACCTTAGGGCACTATGGTCGTTCTGATTGGGCGCTGCCAAAGTATCGAACTGAATTCCGGAAAAACGCTCGGCATTTTAATGAACGCTGCTCAGGCCACGCTCACCAGTTCTCGGCGTGAGCAATTCTTGGAGTTTGCTCGACAAGCTGAGCACACGAGCCCAAAGTTTAGCGCGGTTGGCTTCTTCTCCTTCAACTATTCGTTTCTCTTCAGTCTGATGCAATTGTTTACTACCTATGTCATCACTTTGATGCAATTTCAAAATAAAAACTGATTGCAAAAGCAGACTACAGAAGTTAGAAAATCTGGCAATCACAGGGAAATCGCCTACAACCTAGCCTATACTAAAATGATACACAAATGATGAACATATGTAGGTAATCCCCATTCTTGCAACATTCCCTTTCGCCCAACCGCCAGCTTGGCATGCCAAGTGAGTCCGTCTTGGCTAAGGGGGGACCTGAACGAATCAACCCCCAACAGTTGATTGGTGCACCGCGTCGCGGACCCTTCTCCCCCTTCCCAATTGTCACCCTAATTCCAATGATTGAAAGCAATGCTAAACAGCTAAGAAGAACTATAACAAGTCCCTATTCGCGTGAGGTAATCTGCTTGATTAACGGGTCACATTGTCCATTACAGGACTGCGCTTGATACTGCAAAGGGAGGATTAGATTCTCCATCCTTGCCACCACCCGGTAGGAAGGATTGAGAGAACTGGCCTGAAATTTGCTCAACCGGCCCGGATGTTCGCGCTGCTCCGGGTCGGCCCTCACCCCCGATTGACAGTATCCACTTACACATTCACTGCGCCCACATTCGCTTCCTTCCAACAGTTTGTAGGAAGAACCGTACTTGCTAAGAGTTAGTTCAATATGTTACGAGCTAGCCTCGCCTGCCAAGGCCGAAAAGTACTTACTGCGATTGTGAACAATTGAAGTATTGTGCTCAATTCTTCTTCTCCATGGTGAGTGGAAAACGCCTTTCAGCCCTAAGTAGATTGGAATGTTGATCCGTGTGATGTGGTTTTCAATTTCCATTCGCGATTTGCCCGACGTGACTCGAAAACCTTAACAAAGTAAATTTTGAAAGCATATTTCAATTTGGAATCAACCCGAACGGTCGACACCTCAAAAATGAACTTCCAACAAACAAATTTCGGAAATATTGTACTTCGACAAGTGATTTCCATTTATTTGTTGAATAAATATGGGTACACCGCCAATCTAGTAAATAATCACTAATATTCCAGCACTTGCTTCAACTTATCCTGAAACCTTTCGTTAATAGTTCGCTGAATGGCTACACTTTTCTGCAAATCATTGAGCAATAAATTAAAGTCGTCTAGTACCAATCTGCATTGACGCCGCACTTCTGTCTTCTTCTCCTCCTCGACACTGTCTGCGCTCGTGAGTTCACTGATTGCCGCATCAATGTCAAAGTCGTCCATTGGCGGCTCCACATCCGGCACCGTCACAACTTCCCGACTATCGTTCTGGCTTTCAAAGTTCCTGTCAATCTCTGCCTGTACCACGGCGTTCTTCAGGCAAAACCAATTATCATTATTGTGCTCTATCAAATCAGGTTGCTGATAAACGACAAATAATTGATTGAAAATAGTCTTCGCCTTGTACACCGCTGGCAAACTCATGTCCATCCGAATAAGCATTTCTCCGCTGAGGACCTCCACCACATCGACCCAACTGACATAGTTCGTCTGCAGTATTTTCCCTGCAATCCGGTAGAAAACCTTATCAGCCTCCGATTGTAGCACATGTCTACAATACATGTGCACGTTGAATTGCAATTCCGCCTGATTTTCCAGCGCAAGCGGCCACTTCCCAGTGTACTCGGGAAGTTTGAGCCTTTCCATGGTATTCCTCACCATGTCTATGAAGTCCGGTTGCCGCCAAAAGGGCGGAAAGTAGCGGAAATCGCAGGGCAGGTAATCTGGGATGTGATTGAGAAGGAAATCCTTAAAGATGTTGGGGAAGTTGGCATGCTGCTGGCATTCGTCGCGGAACGCAATATTCGCCAGCTTATCAATCGCCTGATTGTACAGCCCAATGGCGACTTTCGGCGCCGAAACGCATTGCTTATAGGTCAGATTCCACTTGGCCAAACTCCTGACGCGCTGCCAGAACTCTCCGCCTGCATTGTCGCTCAAGTAGCCACGCAAGGTGTTCAGCAGCAAGGGCGGCGAGGGCCGGAAGTGCTGCGCAAGGAATTGCATTGCGAATTCGATTGACTCGACTAGGGTTTTCTGTCCAAATTGCGCCACAACAATCTTGCATTCACTGATTAGCTTGTTCTTGAGCAGCAGTTCCACCTCGCGCTCTAGAACTTGGTTGGATTGCTGCAGAACAAAAACCACGGGCATGGGCTGCAAGTCGGCCAAGTGGTTGAGGAATAGCAAGAGGTCATCGAGCAATTTCTCAGTCAATTGGTTAGCGATAATCGCAATGCCATTGTAATCATCCACATCTGGGTCCAACGCGCTTTTCTCCACGCAAAACGTCAATGAGTTCTGCTCATTACGCACTTGCCTTAAGAACGTGGAATTGCTAATTGCGCAGAGTTCGTCCGGGGACGTGGAAAAGCCGAAAAGCGAATTCATTGTATGCGTGACAATCGCACAATTCACGTCGAAATGAACACCTACCTTCCAGAAGACCTCGTTTCGGAATGTTTTAGATTTCAGCAGGCTATTCCGCATCAGCAGCTGCATGGTCAATTTGGGCAAATCGATCATGCAGAGGCTGCGCTCCTCTTGCGCCGGGTACACGGCAGATGCGCCCACTTTGTATCGTTTCATCTTATTCAGCGCGTTCTTACCGGCCACGTCAACGTTGGACACGCTCGCCAACCACAATGGGTCTTGGTCAAGCGCCTTGCGTTTACGCCTATTCGCCAGCGCCCTGCGACGCCACTTCTGAAAGACGAATCTGCACACAATGGAGGTCCTCATACTCTTCAGCCGCTCCCTGCGATTGTCCTCTTCGACTTGTCGCAGCAGATCCGACATTAATTTACCGACGCTCTCCTTAATCGCAACTAGTTTGCGCTGCTCTTGACGTTGCTGCTGCTGCTGCTGCTGCTGCTGCTGCTCGCGTTCTTGTTCTTCCCGGTGCTTCTGCGCGACCTCCTCGAGCTCCGTCTGCCGCTGCAGCTCCAAATCGCGGACTCGCTTTCGCCGCGTTGCTTCCTTCATTTCCAGTTCGCGTCTTCTTTCTTCTTCCAGTGCTCGCTTGCGCTCCAGCTCCCGACGACGCGTTTCTTCTCTTCGTCTCTCCTCCTCTTCTCGGCGTTGCATCTCCAATTGCTCTTCTCGCAGCTTTTGCATCTCCAGCTCCCTTGCCAGTTGCTCCCTTTTCTCTAAAATTAGACGTTGCTGCTCCAAATTCGGACCTACCCCCTCAGCAGCTATTGGTTGTGCCTGAGGAAGCATATTCGGAGAAGACCAGGAATCTTTCAAGTTGGCATCAATTGGTAGAGGACTGTCACTTCGCTCTTTGATGACTATGATGTTTTCCGGAGAGGCTTTGTCTGGCTCGTCCCTTTCTGGAATATCGAGCAGACTCTCGCAGTCGATAAAGCCAGCATCATTGAAGCTATTCTGCGGGAGATGCGCTTCGAACAGTGGTGGCGGGAGGGGCATCCCGCAGACCAGCTCGCCCACCGAGCACGTCCTCTTGGTCTCGATTACATTCACCGCGCGGTCCAGCATGTACGGCATGTTGGGCAGCGTAAAGTGGCGCTTATTAAAGACCACCGCAGCGCGGTCGTCGCTCAAGGTCAGGCCATAGTACTCGACAAAGTCCATGGTGGATGCGCGGCCCTCGAAGGCGAGCAGCTCCATGAGCTGGTCGACGGGGAAGACCGCCTGCGACATGCGCGGCATGTAGCAGCGCACGATGGTCTTCAGCGCCTTTGTGCGCACCTGGACGAAGTAGCGCAGCAGAATGCAGGCGTTCAGGTAGGTCGTGCTCCTGACCAGCTTGAAGAAGCGCACGAAGTTGTTCTCGTCCAGCGACGAGAACACTTTCAGCGCGAACTTGATTTCGCCGGAGCGCCGGATCTCGCGCTTCAGCTGCTGCACCTCCCACATGAAGTTGCCGTCGTTGAGGTTCAGCAGCACGATGTAGGCGCGGAACTCGGCCTCGTTCGCGCAGCGCTCGCCCTTCACCGCCAGATCGTGGTACATGTACTTGAGCGTCTGCAGGCACTTGGTCAGGTTCTCCGTGTTGATCTTCTGGTCGAAGACGGACGGCTCCTCGGCGACGAGGCGCGCCGAGCAGTGAATGTGGAAGCGGGCGCACTGCTCCACCAGCTGCACGGAGCCCTGACAGCACAGCTCCTGCTGCGTGATGTCCTTGCGGATGCCGCGCATGCGGTCCCAGAGGAAGTGGTACCACTCGGCCACGTTCACGTCGGCCGCATCGCACAGGTTCAGAATGCGATGCATGAGGTAGCTCATCGTCATCTGCAGCACGCCGACGTTGCGCAGCTCGTGCGGCAGCGGCATCTCCTGGTCGGCGGAGCTGCGCGAGTACTGCTTCACGGCGACGGCGTGATTCATCGCCCGCCCGACCGCCTCCTGCTCGAACAGCGCGACCTGGTGCTGCACCTCGCGCATCAGGCGCTCCTTCTCCGGACACATGTCCGGGCAGGTGCCCACGGTCGCCGCAGCAGTGCGCAGATCCAGCAGCCGGTTGCGCCTGGCACGGATCAGCTTGTCGCGCGCCTCCAGGACGCGGTACTTCTCCTCAGCGGTCACGGCGCTCTGGCGCAGCGTGCTCAGCAGCTCGGCTTCCAGGGTGACGGTCGCCTTCGCCGTCTTTCGCTCCCGCTTCGCAGCCTTGCGCTCCGGCTTCTTCGCCACCAGCTCACTCAGCGGCACCAAGTCGGCATAGCTCTTCTTCGCCGTGCCCGGCATCGCAGCTAGGTCGACCTTCGCCTCAGGAGGGGTTTTCGCCGCCCGCTTGCGTTTGCGGACCGTGGACTTCATCCGGAAACCGATGATAAACTGCATCCCTTCGTACTCGCCGCCCTGCATCATTGCGTTCTCGGCGTCGTCGGCCGTGGCGTACTCGACCACGCATTTCTTGCTCTTGGGCTTCACGACCAATTTCTGTACAACTCCAAATGATTCAAAGTACTTTTTCGCCTCGCTTTTGCACAGCAAACTCATTGGCATATTGGAGCAACTATGAACAAACATGTTAACCCACTCGAAACCATTCATTACCAATGCAATTACATTATCACGCGCTTATCCATCCTTTTGTCGGGGAATTGCTTTCGTTTTGCAAAGAATAGAACTAAATTCACAAATATAATCCACACCACATTGTAAATATAACCAAACTTTCACGCTGATTCCAAGAACAGAGATGCACAGTGTTTCAATGCGACGTTGCTGCGATAATGTTATCATTAAGTAATTGATAACATATTTGTTAAATAGATACACAGACGTAGAATATCTCTTCTAAAGCAATAGATAAACTAATTCCAAACTTTCATGTAAATGATTATCGAATCGGTGAACATCGGGTATGTTCGTGAAATCGACTTTCAAATATTTCAAATGTGCGCATATATAAATAATATTTATCAAATTGTTTCTTTTCGATAAATAAAGTAATACGCCAAGTTAATACTTGGATTTGGTCGCGTGTTATAGCATTTTTACATGAGTACAAGGTCAACGTTGAATTGCGCTAAGTGGGAAGAATTGTATGGACTTTGGACGGACTTGAAAAGTAGACGAACACGACTGCGAGGCTCAGAGTTGTTCGAGTTCTAACTCGTCTACAAGTGGAAGCTATATGTAGTTGATTCTGGGTAAGTGCCCGTTTACTGTTTCTAGGTCTTGCAAATCATCATCAAAACATCAATCCAGCTCAAGAAATCATCGTGCTGTGGTCTCTACTGTTTTCTTCTGAAATGGAGCAATATGGACGTAATCAGGGGGTTCCCCTGACTATACAAATCGCCACTAGGTAATAGCAGCCTACTTTGCAGAACATTTCTATTGAGTCAAATTGATCACGATGAGTGGACCCCCGTTCCGCTTCACCAAGCCATCTAAAGATGAGGAGGGCCACATTAACATTCTGCTCCTCGGCGAGACGGGCGTAGGCAAGTCCACGTTCATCAATGCCTTCAGCAACTACTTGCAATTCGAGTCGATGGAGGATGCGCTGGCAGCTCAGCAGCTACTCTGCCTGATTACGGCCAAGTTCACGGTCATTAGTGACGACTACAAGGAGACCACGGTTGTCTTTGAGGCGCACAATGCAGATGCGAACGAGGACACCCAACTGGGCAACTCTTCAACTCAGAGTAAGCGTTCGCCTAAGACAGGGACGGTCAACTCAATACCCTGGTGATCCCTACCCACTAAATGAACTTGGCAGCCCCGTCCCGTGGACTTTGGGTTTGCCGATCTTGGGTCGCATCTACCCACACGTACACCTCTAACCATTGCAGGTACGAAGGCGTACGTTTTTCCCCTTCGAGAGAAAACGATCCGCATCATCGATACTCCGGGTATTGGCGATGCGCGCGGGGTGGAGAAGGACCTGGAGAACGTGGAGAACATCCTCGACTTCATCAGCACCCATTCGCACCTGCACGCGATCTGCATCCTCGTCAAGCCGAACGTGACGGTGATCCAGGCGTACTTCAAGTACTGCGTCATGGAGGTGCTGAGCCGGCTGCACAAGAGCGCCTGTCGCAACATCGTCTTCGTGTTCACGAACACGCGCGGCACCGACTACAAGGCGCTGGAGACGTGGACCAATCTGCGCGCCATCATGCTGGACATCGCCAAGCGCCAGCATCTCTACATACCGATGAAGTACACCGGCGAGAAGGACAGCAACGTGTTCTGCTTCGACAACGAGGGCTTCAAGCACATCGTGGCGCAGCGGCAGGGCGTGCGCTTCGGCGACGCCGACATCATGCGGAAGAGCTGGGAGGTGTCGACGGCGGCCAGTTGGCGGCTGATCAACTACCTCGTCGGCGGGGCCGAGAGCGGCGGCCTGGTGCCGCACCAGGTGCAGAACAGCATCTCGATCAACGAGTGCCGCCGCCTCATCATCGAGTTGTCCAAGCCGCTCGCCGACATCAGCGAGCTCATCCAGGACAACATCACCGCCCTGGAGCGCCACCAGGCGCTGGTGCTCAAGGAGGACATCAGCATCAAGCAGCTCAGGGCCGCGCTGCACATCCCCGCCATCGACATTCGCCAGACGAGCCTGGACCAGCCAGTGACCATCTGCACGGCGTCCAAGTGCTCCAAAATACAGACGGTGAGGGGAATTGTCAGGAGATACTTCTGAATTTTATCCATTTGGCCGTCGATGAAGGTGTTGGGGATCAAAAAGTACCACTACAAGCAGCGCTGTCACAATCCGTGCTTCTTGACCAACGTGCCAAAAGAGATCATAGGCGCAGTGGAACTGCTGCAATGCGCTGCGATGGCTGGGACGAAGACGTGCACACAATGCCAATGCGACTTCTCCGCACACATGCATATCTACTACGAGACGGAGACCTTCGAAACGACCATCGAGGACACCTCGGTCAAGTCGCAGATCAAGTCGAACGAAGACATGCTCAGGGCGCAGTACGCGCTCATCGTCAAGCTGGAGCAGACGTCGAAGGAGTACGAGAAGGAGCACACGTTGATCAGCAAGTCGATGGCCAAGTTTGCGCACTTCCTCAAGACCAACTCGATTTGCCCCATCAACGACGCGTACGGCACCTACTTGGACTACCTGATCGGCCGGTAAGAGACTGCGATGCCCCGCTGTGCCTTTCATTGGCCCGCTTTCAGGGAGAATACCCTCGATGGCAACAGGGAGCTGGTGGAGCGCTACAAGAAGATGAAGCGGCAGCATGTGGAAGAGATCCAAATTCTGGAGGCAGCCAGCGCCAACTGCGCCTCCGACATGACGTCTGTGGATCCCGAGGAGATCTTTAAGTTGATCAAGCAGCTGTACACGCTGCCCAAGACCGGATCGAAGATTCGGGATCTTCACAAGCGCCAAGGCTTAGCTGCGACCCGGGAAAACCGCCAGCACTGTGAGTACGTCCACAAAAAGATCGTCAAGACGCCCACGACCCCGAAGAAGAAGCCTGCTACGTATCAGTCGCAGTTACCCACGAAGCAGCAGCAAAGTGAGTGGGTCGCCGAATTGATGAAGCGCGGAAAAATCGATGAAGCCTTCCAATTGCTGTCACTGTTGAAAGTTGGGCAAGACGAAGAGCATAAAACCGTGACGCAGCCCACCAGCTTGGTGCAGGACAAGGCTAAGACTGAGGCGAGCACATCGGGCGCAGTGCCCAAGCAGGTGGATGTGACCAAGAACACCAAGAAGAATCAAAGCAAGTGCAAGTTCAATGCCAATCAGCAGCAGAAGTGGCAGCCGAACAAAGGGCCACCAAGGCCTAAGGTCAACCACCAGCAGCAACCTCAATTAGGGCAAAATTTGCGCTACCCTCCTCCATCTCCACAATTTAATACACCTCGTCACCACTGGAACAACAATTACCCACGGCCACCGTTTCCAGCACAAAATTTTGGCAGCCAACAGTTTGCCAATCCTATGCCAGCGAACAATCCCTACTTCCTGCACTTCCCTCAGCAAGCTTTTCATCAACCGCCCAACAATATGGGATATCCGATCGCAGGAAATATGCCAATGATGGACCAATTCCCGCAAGGCCAAATGAAGCCGCAATTTAACATCAACTTAAATTTAAGGACAGATTCGGCAAGTATGCCCGAAAAGGCAGAATGCGGCGTGAAACCTGTGGAGAGGTACGCCGAACCGCCACCGCCATACCACGTCATTTCGCAGAAGAATATGCAAGAGAGTAAGGCAAAGTTGAACAATGCGAAGAAGCTTCCACCCCGCTTTAAGAAGGAGACGATGCACAAGCAAGCGCTGCAAGAGGACAACGATTCGGATGACTCGGTGTCCAGCCAGGAGTACGTCAAAGTGTCACAGAACGCCAAGAAGGCCGACGACGCCAAGATCAAGATGATAAAGTTCCTCGAGGAACAGCGGAAAATCGTCAACGCGAAACTGAAGGAGAAGGAAGAACAAGCGGAGAAGGCTATTGCCCATTTCCAGCCACTGAGAGTGAGCCAACCTATTCCTACCGAAACTATTCCTAGTGAGGATAGAATGGAAAAAATATTGAAACTTGTCAAAGAGATGTTCAAGAAGTAGTGACGATGCCGTCAATTGTTCGCTTTCTATTGCTTATATTCTATTTACTCCTTGGGATTTGATTAAGTTATCTTGTATTGTTAATTGCATGCTCAAGTCTGTATTCTTAGTTTGGAAAAGTATAGTATTGGAACCCCCCTTTCAATTCAACGCCAGCGAATTGTATTGTTACTCTTGCTGTAACTCTATTAATGTTACATTGGTCTCTGGTTGTAATTGCCTTGAACGTATTTTCGCAGTATTGTAATACAATAACTGCCGAGTTATAGCGTCGAGTAAGGAAAAGTTTCAACTTGTTTTATGGACATACATATCTGCTTTCAAACTAAACTTTGACCTATTGTCTATTTGCACTGACCTTGGTTATTGATATGAGAATACTATTCAGGATAAGGAAAGTATTTTTAAAACCGATGTTTGCTAATTGGCAAAGCACTGATTAATAAACGCTTATCAATGTTCAAATTAAAATGAAATTCTAACCCTCAAATCGCAACTTACGTTTTATGTCGTTTGGATATTTGCAGACATTCCTGGTAGACCCAATATCAATTTCCACAAAGATTGTTAGCTGATGTCTCAATGATAAGCCATTGATAACACTAATCTCAGTTAATTAGCACTTATTAATTCTATAAAGTTACTTTCACCACGATGCATTTTATGGCAGGTAAAAGCAGTTGACCGGATAGGGGGCGTGCGGGGTGTGTCCTTATTTCAAAAATGTGCAAGGACAATTCTACGGTTGTTTATGATAAGGACAAATGAATTGCATAAACTGGCGATTCAAGTCAATTTTCTTAAATATTTAGCTCATTATTCATTAAAATTAACACTGATTCAATGTGTATCTTTATATTCTGAATCTGGCTAAAGATTGGAATCTCGTAACGTAAGAAAATTATCGAAAATACCTTCCAGTCTTGGTGCGGTATGCAGACGCGTTCTCCTTGCACTTGTACGCCAGAATCTGCTTGATTCTGCTGGCTCCAACCATGGGAAATATGGATGTGACGTAGGCTGGAAAACCAGTAAGAAGCCACTGGCTGGATTACAAGTGCCAACTTACAAACAATTGCTTGCACTTTCGAGCGCTCCAAGGCGGGCTTCACCGGGCGTTGCTCATCGTTGCGGGCACGTGACCACCGCTGCCCCGTGACGGAGCAGGTAGCCAGTTCCGAGGGACTGAACAGGATCGTCGCCAGACCGCGCGTCAGCTTCTTGTAGTCCTTCCACTTGCCACTGGCCAGCTGGTGCTCATAGATTTCGATGCCCTCGGCCAGCTTGACGACATTGAAGCTCTTCTTGACCTGCATCTTTGCGATTGCTCGCTGCTTCCGCTTTCTGCTCTCTGAGCAGGCAATCGCTAAAAGTATCGAGACCGCGACTGGATTAGGTTTCAACGTCTACAGGCAAAAGCAATGCGAATGCATAAATAGCTTTATTCTTACTTAAACCTAGAGCTAGAGCGGATATACGTGTGGAAATTGTTATGGTTACTGAGATCGTGTGAGTTCTTTAAGTGCCTGCGCAGATACAAGTCGGTTTTGAACGTTTTCGTGCACATGGTGCACGCGACCGACGTGGAAAAGTGCACCAATTTCAGATGTTGGCGCAAATTTGAAAGGTTACTATAAGTGCGGCCACATTCCTCGCACGTTCGCGGTTCCAGGATGTGCCCGCGACTTAGGTTGCTGCGGCTAGCTGCTGCTGTAACAATAAATTTCGCAATTAAACCCTTCGCTAGTCATGCTCAGCCATCCTGCCACACCACCTCAGCCCACCGATTATCAGCGTTCGCTTACGATTGCAGCACACGTGATTGCATTCGAATTTATTGTTACAGTGCCGTGTAGGAAGCAAGACGAATCAAACGTGCATGCGCTCAACTCACCGAAATTATTCTCGAACGAATCCAAGTGCGGGTCCAAGCTCATCTGAATTGGCATGCAGCCTGAAAGCAAAAATGACATCATTTCGAGCTCCGCGCACTTTCCGAGCACTTACTCAAGTTTCCAGATGCTTCATTAATACTAGGAGCGTAAGTGTGACCGGGATGATTGATATGCGATGAATTGTTCTCTCTTTCTCCAGGCTCCAGTTTCGGCTGCTGCAACACTTCCACATCCGGTTCGTCGTGAAGCCGCGACGCATCCTCCCCACTCTTATTGTTGACGGATCGCAGCTTCTTCGTCGTGGTGCTTTGAAAACTGACGAGATCGTGATGATTCTTCTGCAGTTCGGAAGCGGTTGCATCTGCAAGTGCCTGCTGCGACACATCGTCAATGGCCACATTAATGCCATCACTTGCAAGTGTCTCTTTATTGCCGCTGCCGACTTCCTGCCAATGATAGAATCTATTAGTGATCTATTACAGTCTAACTCGGTTATAGCGAGCCCTGATATAACGAGAACCCGGATATACCGAGGAAAACGGACATATT
>JAOEHK010000012.1:199703-218519 GCA_025447835.1 Labidoglobus nevermanni
ATTAGAATCAATGGAAATCAACAAAAGATCAAAATCAAATATCCTCCTCAACGAGCAGCTAGACTTCTACAAATCCCCACTGATCAATTTGCTCACTGTCATAAATAACCGCAATAGTTCAACAATATAAATGATGAAGACACTGTGTTGTCAAAACGCGTTGCAAGAGGAACTACAAAGTCTTTTAAACACGACTTCGGCAAATTCGTTTGCTTTTTAGAATGGAGTTTAAACTATTAAATACCACTTCTATCAACTATTCAGATGGTAGTTGAAGGAATAATAAACAGTGAGAAGGCCCGTGACCTTCCGTAGTTCTTTGGGTAGAAAACGACAGGAATAGCTTTGCCATAATATATTTCCTCCTGTACTCTCGTGGTAGGCCGCAGGTGGGAAAGGGACCAGATATGGGGATAGCGATCATCTTGCTAATATGCGCACGGTGGCAGATTTTTCAAGCAGGACTTCGAGGAAAATGGCTCCATGGAGAACGTGTGCCTGTTTTTGAACTTGGCCAATGATCCGACAATCGAGCGCATCATTACCCCGCGCCTGGCGCTGACCGCTGCCGAATTCCTCGCGTACCAGTGCGAGAAGCACGTGCTCGTTATCCTCACTGACATGTCGTCATACGCGGAAGCCCTGCGCGAGGTTTCAGCGGCGCGCGAAGAGGTGCCCGGCCGACGAGGCTTCCCCGGGTACATGTACACCGATCTGGCCACGATCTACGAGCGCGCCGGGCGCGTCGAAGGCCGCAACGGCTCCATCACGCAGATCCCCATTCTGACAATGCCCAACGACGATATCACGCATCCGATCCCGGACTTGACGGGCTACATCACCGAAGGACAGATCTACGTCGATCGCCAGCTGCACAACCGGCAGATCTATCCGCCCGTCAACGTGCTGCCGTCGCTCTCACGTCTGATGAAGTCGGCCATTGGCGAGGGCATGACCCGGAGGGATCATTCGGACGTGTCCAATCAATTGGCAAGCGAATCTCTGCGCCAGTTGCCAAACGCACATTGCGAATCGCTGTCTCTGCTTTCAGTACGCGTGCTATGCGATTGGCAAGGATGTGCAAGCCATGAAAGCCGTCGTGGGCGAAGAAGCGCTCACCCCCGACGACCTGCTCTACTTGGAGTTCCTCACCAAGTTCGAGAAGAACTTCATCACGCAGGGCAACTACGAGAATCGCACCGTCTTCGAGTCGCTGGACATTGGCTGGCAATTACTGCGCATCTTCCCCAAGGAGATGCTCAAGCGCATTCCGGCCAGCACGCTGGCCGAGTTTTATCCACGTGACTCGCGCCATTAGGGTGTCGACCAGGAAGAGTGGAGGAGAAAGTCGCACGAAAGTTGTTCCGATTTTTAGCTAAACACTTGTCAGTTGTAAATGGTAATTGTAAGTAATGTAATTACGAACAGAAGCAAAAGTTAACTCATTTCAACATTGGTAGTAGTAAGAGTTAGACCCAAGTACATTTTATCCACATCGTTTTCGTGCTTCAGTCCTTCGATAGTATTGTAAGAGTATGTCACAATATCGAAAATGTAAAGCTGTTGGAACAGGAACACGTACATCGGCTATGTAAACACATTCCACGCAATGTGCGTATTTATTCCGAAGATTGCTTGAAATTAGAGCATTCACGATCAGCACTCTTTTTCCGAGAACGAGTCCGATGTATGCAGACAGTACCCAATTCGTGCGATGGCTAGTTGCGACTATTTGCATCGATATTCTAGTATCTATAGCCAATATACGGATCATGCATTGTAATTGCAGTTCGATATTCTATTGGAATTATATATTGTATAAAAATGTCTACGTCTAAGCAAATAAACGATTGAAAATGTTCTTTATGATATTTCGTATGAGAGGACAACATTGAAAGCACAGAAGGGTAGGTATATCCCGCAATTGTCATCGGGTCATTACCCGACAACAACATTTTGCGGATTGTAGAGAAACCGCCTCTAACCTTATTTACAAACAGGATAACAGAGAAGGGAGAGCCTGGGATATGTTCTCAGATCAGAAACTTAGAGACTGACTTTTATATAGAGGTTGAGGGCAAATGCACGATAATCACCCACTGATGGCTGACCCATGTGTGGGGCTGACCGCTCGGATAGGCAGCTGAAGGCCATGCCATACTTGACTGACCCACTAAACCCCAGCCTTATGCTATAGCTGCCCTCTAGGCTTGTAATGGATACGCAAGACGCTGGTCTCCAGGGGGTCAGCCCCGAGGTGTGGGGGTAGGCCCCCGGTAACTTATCGGTTGCCTAGTCGAGGTCCATATATACACTTCCACTTTATTCACGCTCTACCGCTTCTCCTTACATCGTACTTCGGAGACTACTCCGATACTCTTCCGATACTCTTACTGTTACGGCTATCGATGGTGACCTTCCTCTACCCCATGCTTCCACCTTATATACTTCTAATCGTCCTACTTATGCTACTTGTTTACATAGTTTCTTAATATCATCTAGTAACAACTTACCTAAACATTAACATACTTACATCACTACATTACATTATGTTTGCTTATATTGCTTATTACACACTATTACATTACATTCCAATATGCTTACGCATATTGCTCACCTTACTACACTACAAGGCTATATGTTATCCTTGCTGCTAAGTCTTACGGGGTGGTAGAAATGGGCAGAGATTAAGGACAAAAAGTGGCTCTCGCTCCTTGCCAACTCCCCTTATCAACTAATTTCAATTGTTTCTCCAACAAAACACATGACCACCACGTTAAACCAAATGGCCGCCAAATCACTCCACCCGCGATCTTTCCACCGGTTGTGGCGTTTCGGCTTCGCTTGCCAAACGTGGTCGCCACAGTACTCCTGGGATATGCTCTCAGATCAGAATCTTAGTAGAGACTGACTCTCTTTTTTTAATAAACAGATTGAGGGCAAATGCACAAATGCACGATAATCACCCACTGATGGCTGACCCATGTGTGTGGCTGACCGCTCGGATAGGCAGCTGAAGGCCATGCCATACTTGACTGACCCACTAAACCCCAGCCATATGCTATGGCTGTTCTCTTGGCTATATGCTATCCTTGCTGCTAAGTCTTACGGGGTGGGCAGAGATTAAGGACAAATAGTGACTCTCGCTCCTTGCCAACTCCCCTTATCAACTAATTTCAATCAAAATACATGGCCACCACGTTAAACCAAATGGCTGCCACATTACTCCACCCACGGTCTTTCCACCGGTTGTGGCGTTTTGGCTTCGCTTGTCAAACGTGGTCGCCACACGGATTGAGCGGATTTTCGAAGAGGGTCAGTTGCACCTCGCCATAGAGTGGATTTCGCGTTATTTCTTATGCGATGTCCACTAGGTGGCGCTCAGCATGGGCTTGATTTGTATTATTTCTGGCAAATTAACGGGAATGCATCACTCCAAATATTCATGGGGAGAAAACCACCATTAACTCCACTCGACTTGCACCATCTTGGGAACGAGCAAGGCTAAGAGAATTCGTAGGACCCATTAGGGGTCACTAGGGGGCCAACAAGCACTATGCAGGTACTATGCAGGTACTGCTTAGAGGAGGATGAAACGCTTCAGCAGGGATATTGGGGAAGGAGGTACTGACTCACGTCGAGACGGGCAAACAGCCCTGGGAGGAGCTCATGCACTTCTTTGAGGACATGAGATGACTATGAAAATAAAGGCGGGATAGCACAAAAGGACCGGAAGGACCGAGGTATAGGGAACCATATGGTAGACGGATTAAACCTATTTCTTTTAATCAACTAGGCGATATGCGGTAAACTTCCCCATTTCTCGAAGATATTCTCGTATTTCATTGTAATTCACTGAATTGCACTTATAAGTCTCGTAAATAGTAATACAATGTGTTACGCAATGGCAAGAAACGGAGAGAAGTATTATTTAAGTAATATCGACATTTCCAAGCAGAATACGGACTTCATGATTACAGATCAATATAGAAGACTGAATCGGGAGACGAATTATGTTCTGTACATTCCTAATAGACCTTTCTATTCCTTTTATATCCGAATGCTTCGTCTTTGAACTGCACTTGGCTGTAATCACATTAGACATGCTACAAATGCATTGAAAATAGAATACCAGATTGTTTCGGGATAAAAATAAGAAATGTCGCCAAAGTCTCCTTGCCTTCAGCAACGTGGTATTGCTCATAGGTCTTGTATGGAACTTGGTCGTGTTTTAAGTTAGAAATGTAGGTGAATATCTCGTAAAAATAGAACAAGTTATCTCACAAGTGAAATACTACAAAGGACCTGGGCAGACATGAATTACTTGAACGTTTCGATAGAATTCAAGAAGGCTACACTGGAGAAGTGGATACAAACTTCACCAGGGCGAAGTTTGACTGGATTGCAGACACCATCGATAATGAGATGATCGAGGTCACCGTTTTGTGTTTCACATTAAAAGTTACAGTGCTGGCCAGCAGCTCGTAACCGGGTCTATTCTTAGTGGACGCTATATAAGGCTGGAGGCGTCGCGACGCCGAGGTTACTTAAAGGCGCCGCCGATGCAATGAGGTCCAGTCGCAGGAGTATCTCGGTTTAGACCGTTTCGACGCATCCACCAACCAAATGGTAAGTCCCCGAGATGTCCCCCAGGAGCCTACAAACGCAGTAAAGAAGCGCAACTTCAGCGTTACTTATATATTTAAAATAAACGGAAATGGCATAGGGAGCTGGTCTAAAAATAGCCACCCGTTCCATATAAGGCTATAGCGACGAGGTCCAGGCTAATGCGCCTTGTTTGCAGGCGGACAAGGAGAAGAAGGTGAAGAAGAAGAAGAAGGAGGAGGCGCCAGCGGAGGCGGCGGCTGAGGCGCCCGCTGCGGCCGAAACGCGCTCATCCAGCAAGGGCTCGAAGAGCTCGTCGAAGAAGGCGAAGCGCTCCGGGTCGAACGTCTTCTCCATGTTCTCGCAGACGCAGGTCGCTGAGTTCAAGGAGGCCTTCCAGCTAATGGATCAGGACAAGGACGGCATTATCAGCAAGAGCGACCTGCGCGCCACCTTCGACGCCGTTGGCAAGCTATCCAACGAGAAGGAGCTGGATGAGATGGTCAATGAGGCATCCGGCCCCATCAACTTCACCCAGCTCCTCTCGCTCTTCGGCAACCGCATGCAGGACTCGGGCGGCACCGACGACGACGCCGTCGTCATCGACGCCTTCAAGACCTTCGACCGCAATGGCGTCATCGATTCGGAGACGTGAGTAGTTCCGGCCCCACGCAGATGCCACGCAACTAGTGGTCCTCGCCTGTTCTGGTACAGATTCAGACATTCGCTCATGACCTGGGGCGACAAATTCAGTGCCAAGGAGGCCGACGACGCCTTCGACGCCATGGAGATCGATGACAACGGCATGATCGACACGGCCGCCCTCATCACCATGCTCACCGGTGCCGAAGAGGAGGGCGAAGGTGGCGAAGCTGCCTAAAGCGACGATGCGCCATCCCGAATCGAAATAAATGCTGTCTCTGAATTACCAAGTCCATCCGGACTCTTCCTCCTGCTCCTTCCCCTTCTCCTCAGCTCATCATCATCATTATCATCATCATCATCATTCAGCGCCATCTCTTGACGCCAGGTCGAATGTTATTTGTAATAGAGAGATGTATGTTTATTGAAACTGATAATACTCGTAAGAATAAGTAAAGCGACGTCATATCTCATATCTATACTGACGCCCGCCCTGATTGAGTCAACATTTGGCAGCGCCATCTATCTGTCAGCGGCATGGATCTGCGAATGGAGAAGAAGCGCAGGCGCGTCTCGTTCAGCGACGTCGCAGTCGCGTACGGCGGGCAGAACGCGTCGATGAAGAACATTGGGGTGGGGGTGGGCGTCGCCCTGCATGCTTCGGCCACCGTGCAACAGATGGAGGTCGACAGCGATGTAGCGCCATCTGAGGACGAGCGGATGGACGTCAGCTGAACGCGGTCCGGCCGCACTTTCACGCCGAATGCGCAGATAATAATTAATCGCTTTCCCGCCGCCATCGTATGCGTTTCATTTCACTTTCTTTCCACGTCTGCGCACACGATTTCCCGCCATTTGCTCAACCGTTCCAGTTTCGTGTTCCGGATGCCCATTTCCTGAATGGCAATGCGGAAGAATGTCCCTACTCGGCATCAGAACTCAGGTCCAACTGACGAAAACACCGGTTTCTATTTGCTACGAAATCAATTGACACTTTAGACATGCACTAGACAACTAAAAGAATAAACCAGAAACGGAAAAGATGCTTAAATGACCTCAAGGTTGTAGGACTATAGATATTGATCTTGAGAGGTTTAAGAACTCGACGAGAAGAATGCCAACATCCAGCCTCTTAACGCAGTTTGTTGCTCACTAGTTCTGGCTTAATATAGATCAAGAATCTAGTAGAATAGGACCCCCGCCTTCTTATAAAAGTAGAGAATGAAAAAATAGCATTCCAGCTCAGGTTATCTAAGGAGGAATTAATATGATCACTGGTTTGTGATTAATGTGTGAACAATAGAAGAAAAGCATATGGATCAAAGATATCATCCAGGACTAGAACATATTTCGTTAATAAATGCATGGTAAACTAGAGAGCTGAAATGTGGTCGAACACGCCCCTGCGATTAGGGCTTCCATCCTCAGAATATGACCTTCTGTTATCAGTTATCAGAGGTGGTCAGCAGTAGTCCTCCAACACTCCTCCAACCAATCATTTCTGTGTGAAAACGACTCAGAATATCGTAAGCGACTTGCTTGTGAATTCCCTAATCAAGATCAATCTGTGTAGAATGAAACTTGGGTCTTCTGAAGGCAGCAAAGAATGATAAAAGGAAGAAACATGACATTCAAGGAGGTTGTCAAAAGATGAATCCTTTACTATCAACAAATATAGAACTAAAACTAGAGGATTAGAGAACAGAGCTTAGATTGGTCACGAGTTCTGTGATGATCTAGAAGAGGCTAGATTACACGCATAATCGGACCTAGATCTTCTCATATATCTTATTCCAGCAAAATTCATCAGAGTGACAATGATTTTTTGAGTATTTGGAAGGAGCCTGGATAAATTCGTTCTTAGGTATCTACTGGCCTGGAGTATCGATAACCGACCATTGAACAATTAGAGCAAAAGTAACGAGTTTTCGATTGCAATTAACTCTTGCATGCAGGCAAGTAGCCTGCCCACATGCGCACTTTCTTAAGCCAACCATATTAAAAGCGTGCGGACTGGGTGCGTCTTAAGTCAGTTGGCAAGGCGAACTCTTTCGCACAGGTGCGCCGTTTACCGATTTGATGCGCTCTCTTTGACCCCGCGGCTAATTGTGATTGTTGTGAAGATTGCAGCAAGTGAAGGTAAGTAAGATGAATCTCGGTGTTCTCGGCGCCTTCTCGCGTGCTTCTGCTTGCTAATCCTAATTTGGCCAATCGAGTGAGACTTTTGGTTTTCGATTTGTTGTCGTGCGTTTGCGAAAGTTGCGCAACTTGCTACATGCTTACAAACTTAATGAGGCAACTCTATTAACATTCGTTGAATGATTGACCCAAGACACGTTTATGTCTTGCACAATTCTCATCAATCACGCTACTTAGGATGATTGTTCTACTATCCAAATAACAGATACAGTTATGCTGATTAATGCAGAGTAACAGCTTTTTGTAATTGAGAAACAAATTGCCATGAAATTCTGATTGTGATGTTGTGAGAAGAATTCTGGTCATTTTGTTGTTACATTGCATAGTTTGTAGTTGCATTCGAACAATTCTCATCTCTGGTGAACTCATTTGCCTCAGAATTTCCGTTTACAATATTATACAACAGATATTGTGGAAATGTGAAAGTAGATGCATGTTGATAAACTTAAAAAATTGGTCTCTTTTTGATTAACATATCATTATTAATAGAATGATCGGAATGCAGTTTTAAGAGGGACCGCAATTCGTCCAGAATTACGCATTCATTACAATTATAATAAATTCCGAACGTTGCGTAATGAAGGAAATGAGAAGAAACCATAACTTGTTCAATATTCAGTTCATGGGAGTAACTACTGAACAAGGAATACGAATGCATGTAATGCGATTGTAAACTAAACGCTTTTACAATAATTTTTCGCGCAAATGCGCGCCATTACAACTTTCGCGCTGCTTTCGCGCAAATTCAAACGTCGCAACAGCGATAAGCTGACAAGTCACATTGCAAATAAGACTATATGAAACAGTAGAGACCACTATTCTGTCTGCCCACTGTATGCTCTTGATTTACGTCTAAAATACAACAAATTCGATAAAAATGAAATATTGTACAGGTTCCCTATACTCCTGAGACAATGATAACAGGAAGAACAATTGAAACAATCCCTTGATTTGAAAGTTATAGCGAAAAATGCGAAATCATGTCGCCTCAGTCAGTGTTTGGTGTCCCATTTAAATAATCTCTTGAATTGGAACATTTCTTGGACAACTATGACAATTCTATTGTAGATGCCGGCAGCTGCCGCCGATGATCTGTACTGGAGCCCTTTAGATATGGACGCTGGCGATTCGCCATCCTATGGCAAGCAGTATATTGATCCCTGGGACCTGGAGAACTACGCATACATCCGTCAGCACCTGGACCACTCCGTGGAGAGCGAGGCGGATGCGGCCGAAACACCGGAAGCGCAGGAGAGTCTTTACTACGCGCCCGGAGCGCGCATGAGCATTCTGCCGCTCGTAGAGGAAGATGTCTACGGCTACAACGAGCCGCGCAGAGGGAGGATCATCTACAGCAATGCGACACCAATGGCCGACTACTGGAACTCGACGCGGCGGTCCTCCAGGTACGATCGGCCAGCCAGCACGTATGCGGCTGTCGAGGACTACCATCCGCATCTCAGCCGAAGGCACTCCGGATGCGTGCCCAGAGCAACGATGCGACAACGATTTCGGATAGATGAGGACATTTACGATGTGCAGGAATGCAATGGTGAGTTAGATTAGTTAGAACATTCATAATAATATTTCGGGTTTTTGACCCTTGTGAATTCAATCGGGAAATATTGAAATATTATTTCCTCAATTGGTACCAGGAGAACAGGAGTCCACAAGGCACAGCATGCCAGGCTTTCAGATATTTGATACGTTTTCCAGAAATTACGGCTAAGAATTGGGGAATTTTCAATTATTTGTACCAGGAGAGCAGAGATGCGAGGGGATGTTCAGTACAGTATGCTGCATGTGACGTATTCTGCTCTCCTGGTAGATGGTTTCGGAAATTGGCGAAATTATGGTTACGAATGTGGCAAATTTTCGTAAATCTTATCAAGGGACTAGCCAGAAATTGTGGCGGCAAATTTGAGAAATTGCCAAAACTGGTATCAGGAGATGAGAGCGCATGAGGGGATAACTGACGCAACATATCCGTAATACATACTGATCTCCTGATGCAAGACTTTAGAAATTGGATGAATAATTTCAGAAATAACGACGGATAATTTGGGAAATTTCCATAATGCGTACCAGGGGTGCAGAGATCGCGAGAGGATTATTGGATGCAACATATGCCATGCCGGATTTTGGTCTCCTGATACAGATCTTCAGAAATTGAATCAATTTTAGTGTGAAAATTGCGTTGCTTAAGAGAGAGGCATTATTGAGGCGTGAAAATATTTGCAGGTTCAACGAAGTGTGACAATTTGCCATCTTAGTTATGACTTATGATTGCACAAGCGGAAAACATATCGAAATTCATTAAAGCTATAAATGAAACGCGCAATAAAATCGATTCAACTCTCAGTCTGCAAAATAAACAACTAGATAGTTATGTAACTAATGCTAATATAATATAGTCAGTCTAGTTGTAACACGAGAGAAAAGCAATCGGCAGTGGGAAAAGGCAATTGAAGCGGAAACGAACGCGGAAACACGAGACGAAATCAAATTGTCGTTGATGATAATCATTGGAGCGATTCGTTTCATTCAATAAATTAAATTGCGGATAAACGTTTACTTGACATGTTTGTTCCACTCCTTGCTTCTTCTTAGTGTTTTGTAACGATTGCATGTCATTGCAAGTCTAATTCATTAAAATACGCCCACTTGTAGTGACTTGGTGATGATTTCAATGATGAAATATTGCTGAAATTATCATATATGCCCTATGCAAGTCCTTGGTGAGCAACTGAAATTCCGGAACAACGTCAATGAGCGGATGCAATTAATGCAATTGTGCAACAACAGCGGCAATGTTTTATCGACTCGCATCTTGACCCAATGGCCTTCTTTGTTGCACGCAGTTTCATAACAAGTCTTCGCTCTTGGCCTAATTTGCACTTTTTCATCATTTATATCATATCTGGTATCTTTCATCACTTATTTAACTCAAGTCGTCAAGTAATTTACGAATATTACTGTTGAAATGATAAACATTTGCTTCTTGAATTGCGCGCCAAAAAACTGGAGACTTTCGACTTAATGGTACTCCCAGAATAAACGCGGGAAGAACATCAGAGAGAGCATCTATGACGTCCGAATGAAGAGACTGTTACTCCAAATGTTAACGATTACAAATGTACACGTATATTTAACACGATTTGTAAGTCTCTTCATTCGGACGTCATTGATTCTCTATATGAATACTCCAACATTGAAGTAAATTCTATTCTATGCTTAGTATCAGAGAGGTTATGTGTGAGGCCGTGTTGTAAAAAATCACAGAGTAGTATTGGGTTTGTTTAGGATGGGATATGGAATCGTAGAGGAGCGGTCAGACTAGGTGACTCGGTCATAGACAATACCGACTAAAAATCCAGCTCAAGCATTCAACTCTAGAGTTATGTATGAAGAGATTTATGGGACTTGCGAATCGTGGCCACTTGGGCTGATGAGCGAGTGGTGAGGACGAGGGTGGTGGTTCAGGGAGACGATATCAGGCTGCAAAGCCTGGGGAAGCGCTATTCGGATTGGGGGGTGTACCTGGAAAGATTGTGGGGTTAGGGTGGTCTCTATCCCAAGTTCTTTGGGCAACGGATCGGACCGTCGGTAATTGATGTGCAGTAGAGACTTGCTGATGCGCTTGCGTGGACGTGGTCTCGACGGTCACCCTTCCACCGTGTTCGGAGGAATCCGAACGACAAGGGTAGCACAGAGAGTGGGGCTCCACCTTCACAGGTGCCCACTTGAGAGGTGTTGGACTCGTGCGGGCAGTGGTTGCTAGAGCCACAGTCGGTCAGAGCTGTATAGTCTGGTAGTGGGGTCTCGGCCCCCTGCGTGTAATGCCGGCGTATCCGGTCATTGGTCGCCCATCCGGGCCGTGTTGATCGAGGCAGGAGCGACACGTAAGACAAACCACGGATTCATGGGTTAGGGTGGTCCGCTACAGACGCGCGCAGCTTGTTTGCCAGTTGGGAGAAGATATCTTGGTAAACTCGCGATGAATGTCGGAGTTCCGGATATCTGTGGGGCGCCGACAGAATATCTTAGGACACGGTTGAGGAGGCCACTAATGTCCGTCAGTCGCCAGGGCTTGGCAGTCCCCAAATCTACGGTAACGCTCTGCCAGGGATTGAACCCAAGTCACTAGACTCGTGGGCCATTATGTTGAATATAGTTTAGTAAAACTACCGTACTACCTTACGATTTCCATCAATTACGTATTAGGGCCGATGTAATTATTTGTAATACTTATTGAGCAATCTTCAATTCTTGTCAGTTATTCAATTCCCAAGTCATCTTGAATCATGAGCGTTAATAATAAAATTGACCTAATTATCATTGAAACAATGAAATCTTGATCTGCGGCAAAAGATTTCGATATTACAGTTGGAGAAGTATCTGTATGCATGCTGGTTTATTGTTCGGCTTGTTTCTACTCTACTTGCTGCCTTGTTGCTCTTCGCACATGCACTTCCTTATCACTCTGCAATGCGAGCATCGTAGAAGTTCACAAGTAACGCGACAATTAAGCAATTAGTTCAGTTCAGCATTGCCTGACTTCTAATTGCAGCATTAATGGGCGTCTTAGGCCAAGCTAGACGGACACCACCCATCATTATTGGTACTCCAATTCAATGCACTAGTTACCATCCATCAGCTAACTGCGGACTTCCATGAAAAATGTCTTGTTTCCCATTGCACTTTATCAAATGCTAAATTGGTATTAGAAATCAGATACGAGTGAGAGTAAAAAGTTGCCGAAAAAGAATGAGCGAGCATAATGAATGCAGCTTTCTCGATGAAGTTGTGAAAGTCATTTCCAACAGCGAACACAATTAATCAGTTGAGTACAATAAAGAGCGAGAATAGATAACCAGGATGGTCAAACCCTAAAACGGAAGGAAATATCGCAAATCTAAACTTCTCCTTCTTTCATCTTTATAAACTAACCGCTTGTTGCTTCATTTGGGACATCAACATGACTATAGTCAGTATGCCTCCCGGGGAGAGTTACGATAAAACACAGAATAATTTTTCGTGGCTGGGAATCGAACCCCCTACATTTTCCCCACAAAAATCGTTCTAAACTGCTTTCTTCAATAAGCTGGATGTTTCAGATGCGGACTTGTATGGCATTGCGGAACATGGATCGTTGCAGATCTACGAGAAGAACAAGACAATGCGACGCGTCAATGCGAGGCAGCACAAGCCGGAGGGCCCTGTGGCCAAAATGGCAAAATCGCGTAGTCACAGCTTTTCAACGGCTGATTACCAGTGAGGCTCAGAGTTGATAAGACCACCGATGGATAGAAAGAATTTCTCTCAATACAGAATGTCCCTCCCTATTTGCAGATATGACCCATATAAACTAAATCATCCGTCCTACAATGAGATTGCCTGTAATCTGCGATCGGATATCTATGATTCGAATGGATCATCGCCCATTTACGATGACATTCATTCAGGGCACTTGCATTTCAAGCCGCGCCACTTCCGACTGAGCAACTACGGACATCTAAAGATCGACTACTCGTTCAGCTGGAGCAATCTCAACAAGTACATTTACAATTAAATTGTTCATTAATTCGTAGCGATTAATTAATCAATTTTAATAAATTTTGTATAAGTTGACTTTCCCTTCCCTCCTTGCTCAAAGCTTCTCCGATCTTACTGGCGCAGTTATTTTAAGCATTTTCTGGGTACTTAGACGAATTGGAACGCATTCCAAATCAGTTCAATCTCATTTTCTACATGCGTCCACTTTGCGGGAATATCTGACATATTCTGGTGTTGCTTGAGGTTCGTCCAATTCAAATAACAGATTCCGATTAAAATGGATGGTGATATCTGGGGTCAAATGGCCATCGAGGCCAATCAAATGTATCTAGCGGAAGGTGGTATATCTCCTTTTGCTGCCACGGTAACGATTCTTTCATCTCACTTCCGCTGTACTCAAGCTTAATCTATGCAACCAATTGAATGAACCCTTATCATCCTTAGCTTCTGTTTTCGCTAATCCTCAAATCATTTGGTTCAAAGTTTCCTCTAGCTGTTGCTTGCTGGATCTACCCTACCCTCTTGATTTCCTTCATGCTCCCTCCTACTTAATCTTTATTAAGATGCAACCTGTTTTCTGCTGTATTGTGTTGCTACCCTTTTCAGAACTAGGTCTTTCAACGGTTGCCTATATCCTAAACACATGCATTTGCAAACAATTGATCGAAGCGCTAGCCTAATCATTTGATTCTAATTGTCCTTTAGCTGTTCCTTGCTGGATCTCCCCTACCCTCTTGATTTTCTATAGCTTCTTCCTCCTTCGTCTTCATTATGGATATATGATGGCCGTTTTTATTGGAATTGCTTCCAGGACTTGTTTTCTGCTGTATTGTGTTGCTATCCTTATCAGAACTAGGTCTTTCGTCGGTTGCCTATATCTGGCGCATGTGCCCTTGCAGACAATTGAAAAGCTACCCGATAAGGTCCTCCTCAGCATCTTTTCCTATCTGAGCCATCGACAGATCTGCGGATTGGCCAAATGCTGCAGGAAATGGCGCCAGGTGGCATACAATACGCAATTGTGGAAGTACGTCTCCCTTCGCCCGGAGGTTTCCGGCCTGCACGTTGGTTCCTTGGAGTCCTTACTGGGCCTGATTTCCGTTCGCTTCGGGTCCTCGTTGCGCTACATCGAGTTGCCCATCGAGCTCATTACGCACACAGTTCTGCACGAACTGGCCAACAAATGCCCCAACTTGACGCATATGCTACTGGACTTTTCCACCGCCATGCAGCTGCACGACTTTTCCGAGCTGCAGGCGTTTCCCACCAAGCTGAAGTACCTTTGTATCTGCCTGTCGGAGGTCATCTTCATGGAGGGCTTCATGCGCAAGATCTACAACTTCATCAACGGCCTGGAGATCCTCCACCTCATCGGAACATACGAGAAGGTCGAGGAGGAGGAGGAGGAGATCTACGAAGTGATCAATGTGCACAAGATGAAGAGCGCAACGCCTAACTTGAGAGTTATCAATTTGTACGGCATCAATTTCATTGATGATAGCCACATTGATGCTTTCAGCTCGAACTGCATTCAGGTACAATGCAAGCTGGAAGCTCCTGACCCTACATTAAGGTCTTTTGCAGTTAGAATGCCTGGCAGTGAACTACTGCGCGAAAGTGACCGGGTCCACCATGAAGACGCTGTTCCAGAGAAGCCGGCGCCTGCATTGCCTGCTCATGAACGGCACTAGTCTACAGAGTGAGCACCTGCTGCAGGTCGACTGGGAAAAGTGCTCCCTGCAGGAGTTCGACATCACGGCGACGGACCTGAGCACGGAGTGTCTGATTGACATGCTCACTAGACATCCGGGCCTGCGCTTCCTGAGCGCCGGACAACTGAACGGATTCAACGACTCTGTTCTGAAAGCATGGATGGAGCAGGGCAACACGAAGAACTTGATCGCCCTGGACCTCGACAGTTCCGACAACCTAAGCGACGACGCGCTTTACAAATTCCTCTCAAAGCTCGGAAGCCAGCTGCACGGACTTGGCCTTTCTGGCATGACGCACATTACGGACTCGCTATGGCAATCGATTCTGCCGATTTTGAAGAATGCGAAGATCTTCGTCATGGGCACCCAGGAGCGCCTCGGCGGCAATGTCCTGGTGGACCAGCTCATGGAAAGCATTGCCAATCATTGCGGATCCATACAGCGGCTCGAGTTGCGATGGGATCCGGAGAATTTGCGCTTCTCCGATAAGAGCCAGAAGGCCATTGACACAATGCGCGTGAAATGCTTACAGCTGAAATCCTTAGTCTTGGCGTGAGTTCAGGTACAGGATTAGGTGAGCAGTGAACGTATCGCTTGTGCTTTCAGGGATGGCCGCTATTACGAAATCGTGAAAGCCAACTTCGAGCGTGCCGACAGGATGACGGTGGTGCGCACTTTGACCAATTGCCGGGTGTCCAACTATTACTTATTGCAGAATTACAAAGAATTTTTCTTCAATTAATATATTGTAATAACTTTCTTTCTTTATTTCTTTCCGAGAAATCCACAAAAACTCTCTACAGTTTTTCTCAGTTTTTGCAGGACTAGCAGGAATTCAGAGATGAAACTTATATCATCGGATGCGCAATTAAATTCTCCATAGAATGCTCTTTGAATCATCCCGATATACCCAGTTGTTTCTGAGAAAAACTGTCTGCCGTTTTTCTTAGTTTTTGCAGGAACTAGGAGGAATTCAGAGATGAATCTTAAATCATCAGATGCGCAATTAAATTCCCTACACAATGCACTTTGAATCATCCCGATACACCCAGTAGTTCCTGAGAAAAACAACAAAAACTGTTTACAGATTTTCTCAGTTTTTGCAGGACTAGCAGGAATTCAGAGATGAAACTTATATCATCGGATGCGCAATTAAATTCTCCATAGAATGCTCTTTGAATCATCCCGATATACCCAGTTGTTTCTGAGAAAAACCACAAAAACTGTCTGCCGTTTTTCTTAGTTTTTGCAGGAACTAGGAGGAATTCAGAGATGAATCTTATATCATCGGATGTGCAATTAAATTCCCCATAGAATGCTCTTTGAATTATCCCGATACACCTAGTAGTTTCTGAGAAAAGCCACAAAAACCATAGTTTTTCTTAGTTTTCGCAGGAACTAGCAGGAATTCAGAAATTAATCTTATTTCATCGGATGTGCAATTAAATTCCCCATAGAATGCTCTTTGAATTATCCCGATACACCTAGTAGTAGAGAAGTATCTACCGGCTACCCGTAATAAATTATTTCGATATCAACGCAAGGGTCACAATTGAAATATCTCAACCGTATCACTACGTTCATAAATTAAGCTTTCAACTTTGGCGCGAATTATGACTTTAATTCGTTTGCTTAGCAGTACTGTTTCCAATCGAAATGGGCCAGAAAAGTCCAGTTACCAAACAATAACCAAGTTTTAAATATTTGCAATTCTCCAACCATATTCCACTTATAATTGCGAAACTTGTTGCAGTACATACTCGTTGCTTACCTTAATAAGTCATTAGTTAACCAGAGTAGACAGTCGCTTATCACGTGCATCATTTGCGCACTATTTTGGTCCGCATTTCTGCTCTCCCTACACTCTCGAGCCAAGGCCTTGAGGCGAAATATACAAATCTGCTAGAAACCGTTAAAAATAAATAAAACTATAACAAAGTGCGATTATCATTAAGAATCAGCGTAACAATGATCGAGATTAGGTCACAATAGGGTTGTTGCGCGTGCGGGCATCGTTCAATCGCAGGCAGTTATCACTCATCGCTCATCATCACCTATAGTCATCGAAGATGTCTTCGTCGGGCGGCGCGTGCGGCTGTCCCTCTGTCTCGTTGCTGTTCTGCTCGTACTCGACGCTGTGCAGGATTTCATGACACAAAGGGCATCGATCTTGCACGTAGAGCCACTTGCGCAGGCAGACGCCGTGGAAGAAGTGCTTGCAGCGCGTGATCTTCGCCGTGCGCATCTCCTGGTAGCAGATCGCGCACACGTCGTCCAGTCGGGCTAGCTGCTCCTCTTCCGCTTCCGGCAGGCTATCAATCTTGTTGACGGCGGTGCGCCGCTTCATGAACACCGACCATCCGGCCTTCGCCTCACACCAGATATTGAAGTAGGCGTGAATGCACATCATGACCGCGCGAATAGCGCCGCCCGACTCGAAGAAGAGGATCCAGGCCCCATTGAAGAAGAGGAAGATGCCGAAGCAGAACTCGATGGTGTTGCCGAAGGCGCGAATGTAGTAGACGTAGTCGTCCAGCCGCTCCCAGAACGTGTCGCGGCGCGCATCCAGCAGGAAGATGGAGTAGATGCAGAGGCTAACAGCCACCTTGACGATCACCTCGATGCTGAACGCCGTTACAGCCAGCAGCCACGTGGACATGGTATGCTGCGACCAGAGCAGCGCGATCAGGAGCATGGGGAAGAGGACGAGGAACGCGCAGACGGCGAGCGCGCGCACGTGCCGCTTCACGGACGGATTATGGGATGCGCTGAGACTCATCAGCAGCGGGCTGACGAAGTTGTGGATGAAGTGCAGCAGCGCGGTGAAGAGGAGACAGAAGTTGCGGCATAGCCGGACGAAGCGCTTCTCTGGTTCGAGGCCTGTGAGGCCTGTTTGCAGCGCGAGGATGTAGAAGAGGATCGCCGACACGGCGCCGATGCCCTTGTCGTGCTCGTCCTGCATCAGCAGCACCCACTGGAAGAACTTGCCGATGTGGTGGCAGAGGTACGACACGATGCTAGTGATGCCGAGGACAGCGATCAGCGTGTCGCAACCAGTGACCATCGTGCTCTTCAGCCAGCGCAGCGCCGGCGCCATCCCGGCGTCGTCCACGCGCCATACGCCGGCGACGAGGAAGACGCCGGTGTGCTCCAGCACGCGCAGCAGCCAGAACGTGCGCAGCACCTCGGGCACGCTCAGACGGCTCCACTCGGACTCGATGAGCGCCGACATGCCGAAGCTGCTCACGTAGCTCTTCGCGTAATTGTAGCCGTGGAGGACGGTCTGGCCGACTGGGACCAGTGAGGTGGCTAGTACGGCCACCACCATCCCCAGGGGTGCGACCGCCGCGAAGACGGCCGCGTGGTTTAGCGCGGCTACCGGGAGTGGCAGCAGCGCTAGAATTGAGGGTCCGAGGAAAGCGAAAACGAGGAGTTTGCTGCGTGCCGATGACCGCCGCCCCAGGTGAATCGTGCCGAATGTGAGCATTAAAGACAGCTGCAGGACGACGTTCTGGCCCACGGCGATGGCGCAGCTGTCGGCGTGCGCCAGCTGCCCAAAGTTCAGCGAGAGGATCTCGTCCAGAATGGAGGTGCGCAACGCTTGGCTCTCGATCGCTGCCACAACCATCCGCATCGCGCTCACGTTCGACCAGTACGACACGAAGACGACGCCCACGGACAGCAGGTACATGTACACCACCATCAGGTGCTTCGTGTTCAGCACGAAGAGGCAGAGTGCGGATAAGCAACCTGAAGGAAGCAGCGACGCATTAAACATGATTCACTTAATGGCAGGCTATTCAAAAAGCAAACGAATTTGCAGAAGTCGAGTTTAAAAGATTTTAGTTGCGCTTGCAACGCGTTTCGACAACACAGTGTCTTCATCAGGCAGATGACAACTATGGCTGTGAAATGGGCGCGCGGCTGTTTGGTGATTGCCCCAAAGCAGAGAGGTCGGCAGCGTTTTTTATGAAAAGGGCGCCATACTACATTAAAAATTCTTGGCGGGCGCCAAATATTCCATGCATACACACAGACGAACACACGACAGACAGGACATTCATTTTAAGCGAATTTTGCGCTTCAACTAAATGAAATTACG
>JAOEHK010000012.1:218619-231748 GCA_025447835.1 Labidoglobus nevermanni
AATGCAATCAAACATTAATGAAAAGGTGTTTGATGCATTGAACACTATCGAATCAGCCATAGATACCGCACGGTTTAGTAATTTTATGGTCCAGCCTAAAATAGACTTTTTCATCATGACGACCCCGATTTAGCGAATAACCCCGATATAACGAATTTTTCACGTCGGTCCCTTGATATTCGTTATATCGGGGTTTTACTGTAATTGAACTGTTATAGTGAATTGATCATTCACATTGAAAGTAAAAATATGTGTAGCAAGTTTCTAGATTTTGAGGTTATGTTATGCAAATCTACAGATTTGCAGAAGCATTTTTACAAATGATTGCAAAGATATCGTTCGGCTTCAAGAAATCGCCAAAGAAATCTGCGGTTATTGGTGCTAAAGTGCCCGAAGCTGAGAAAGTTGAGCTCGTCAAATGTGTGGATTCAAATTGCATCAAACTCATTGAGTATGGAATGCATTTCGCTTTGTAATTTACAATTAAATTAGCACTTTTCAGCGAGTTGGAAGAAGAAGAAAAGCCACTGCTAGTAATTCCGTTGCTGGGACAAAATAAGAAACTTCCCGATCGTATTAAAGATGCCATCGACTTGAAAGAGCGTTCTCGCATTAGGTTCGAAGAGAAAAACAATGAGGAGATTGACAATCGACCAGATTCAGAGCTGACAATTGAGGAACTCGCTGCTAGGAAGCTGATACAAGAGGCCGAAACCTACACGAGCAAGACAACTGCCCCGAAGGTGCGTTCTATTCCGATAGAAGATCAGTTAATACTCGAGGGAGCAGCGGAACCCACCCAGGATGATTATGACGCCGTGCCAATCAGTGAATATGGATATGCTATGCTACGTGGAATGGGGTGGAATGAACATTTATCCACCAAGAAGGCGTATGTCTCTATTCTAACTCTTATCCAATTACCTAATTGTGATTGGTTTCAGGGAAGCGCCTGACGTAAGACCGAAGGGCATGGGGCTTGGTGCCAGTGTATGCGGGGGGAAACCTATACGAATTCCGAAAGATAAGCAGGGAAACGATTTGAGACTGGTTAAGGGAGCCAAGGCAAAGGTGATTGCGGGCAAAGAACAGGGCAACTATGGGATCGTACAAGGTCTTGATGACGACGCAGGCAGAATCATTATGAGAATGACGCTGACTGGTGCCATTGTGTCCTTACATGAATTCCTGCTCCTTCCTGTCACGCACGAGGAGTATGCCCAATGCGCAAATGTACTAAGTAAGTCCACCTGCTCAATTATGCACCGACTCGGACGCAATCCAACGAATTTCTATTCCCAGATAATCGCAAATTTGAGAAATACAAAAAGAAGGGTACGCACTCCAAGCAAAAACCGGAAATAAAACAAGAACGCAACGACACCAACAGCGAAGTCGAATATGTTCCAAATAATAGTAGGCCTGAAGTAATTTCCTCGGATTCTGAAGCGGAAAGAAATGAAGTCAAAAGCAGAAACAAGGTGGCATTGAAACAAGAACACAAAAGGTCAAAGTCGAAATCGAGCCGCGTCCGACGATCAAGATCAAGGAGTGAAAATGCAAGTAGATCTTCACAGGAATCTGAAGAGGAATGCGATCGGCATGAGCGGAAGCGACATCAGAAGAAATCCAAATCAAAAAAAAAGAGGAAACATGCAAAGGAGCAGAAAAAGCACAAGAAGAGATCACGCCATCGGCACCGGAACGAAACTGATTCTAATTCCACTTCAGACGATTCATCCCGATAGATTAATCGACTCTAACTTAGACTAAGTCTTATACTGCGTTTGCTATAATTTTTCAATTGTGAATGACTTCACTTTAAAAATACAAATTTAATTACTATCTAGATATACTAAAGTTGTCTACGTTTAGCATTCTTTAGATCAGGGACAGCCAACTCAAATGAATTCCCGTGGGTTTGGCACCGACAGACTCTAAAATTCCCTGAGCTCTCCGTTGCAGATTTTTTCTTATTGGAAAGCCACGGGAAAAGCCCTGGTGGCCCTTACTCACTACATTAATATAGGATATTCCCCGTCCTTGTTTGCCCGGGGGCCTTTGGGTTGACCGTGAATTTATGATGAAATACCACCAAACGATTCTAAAGGGTGTTGTATGTTTGCAAGATTGATATAAGATGTAATGCAACATAAGAAGCAGCAAAACGAGTTCTGAATACATGCCATGAGTTCGGAGAATACGCAAAACAAGTTGAGCGGAAATTCCGCGGTCGTGATCTGTTACTAAATTCGTAAGAATTCTGCGGTTGCATTCGACTAACCAGGTAAACGAGTGCAAATCTTGCTCATCAACTGCAGTGCTTGATTATCCTGCTCTGCGACGCAGTTGCAAGTGAAATAGTCATAATGTTAGCTTGCTTTCAGGGCCTAATCGGTAAGTAAGGTGCACATTTTGAGCGCTAAACTATGACCATATCACTCGCCGGCCTCGTTGATGATCTTAATTAGATGAGCAAGGGCACTTTCGCCGGTTGCGCGCGACAATAGATCACGAGCGCAGCTTCCCCTCGCCCGGATTTGCACCGCAAGCCATCGGACGTGCCAATCACACCGGCTATATTCGCGTATTCCAACCGCATGGTCCCAGTTGCCGCCAGCTCATCCGAATTTTCGGTGTCGCGGACAAACGCGTGTGATTCGAAATTTAATGCAGAACAACGCGCTCCTGCTCCTCCAAGGGCCGGCAATTCATCGCACAACGCTGATTGTGAGTACAATTAGCGCTGACGCAAATTAATTCATTTCAAAATAAATACTCGTTCTACACGTCATCGCGCGCTCAAATCGCTTCCAACTTTCTTTTCGTGCCCATGGCCAATTTATCAATTCGAACTTGAAGCAGATGCGCCTTAAAATAGCTGCTGAGATGCAATTAGAACACGACTTTTTCGAATCTCTAGCCTAGACATCGATGACGCTCGTAAACTGTTTGCAAACAGATCACAAGTTTTGGCAATCGGAGCAGCATCGACTTAATTGTTCAGTTCAGTGCCAAACTGTAAGACTTCATTTGCCCACAGCCGGATCGATAAGAGAGCCTGCGGCCAGAGTTAGACTGAACCTCATTCCGAATGTTGAAGTTGAGAAATTCAAAGAAAAGCGAAATGTAGAACTCCCAAAGTGATTAGTTCGTCAATAATTGACATACGCTCGCAATTACACGCGATTGAGCCCAGATTCCCAAGACAATACCTAGATCCGATCGCTATCATTACTTCTAGGCCCACACGAGAACCATCCGCAGGCCAGGAAATGTCAGCGCGTTTTTCGGGTAGTTTTTGAAAGTCTAGACTGCCCTTGGCACTGCTTCTCTTGCTCTATGCTTACAGAGTACCTATTCGACAAAATGCCCGAGGAGAACAGCATCAACAAGACTGAGTGCTCAGATAAGAAAGAGATGACAAGAATTCGGAGATGGCTCTTGGAAAATATCTTATTACTGGGTACACTTTGCGGGGTTGCATTTGGTGCAATACTGGGTGAGTTTTAAGCAAGTTATATTAAAGGAAACTCACCTGAGGTCTTCAATTCCCGTGCTCGTGGTGATTGCATTGCTGCAGAATCTGAAACAAAGTAGATTGTCGATTATTTCAGGCTTCGGATTGCGGCCTATGCATCTATCCGAAGGCAGCATCGTGCTGATTGCCTACCCGGGAGAGCTGTTCATGCGCCTCCTCAAACTGATCATTCTGCCGCTCATCATCACCAGCCTGGTGGCCGGAAGCGCTAGCCTCAACGCCAGGCTGAACGGCCGCATCGCCGTTCGGACCCTGCTCTACTTTCTGGCCACGTCCGTGATCAACGCCGTGCTCGGGGTGGCGCTCGTGACCATCGTGCACCCGGGCCATCCTGGGCTCAAGGCCACGCTGGGCAACGGCACCGAGAACCGCGATGCGACCAGCATGCTGGACAGCTTGTTGGATTTGGGCAGGTAGGAAGGCAGCGAATAGCGCAGACCCACAAATGCGGCTACTCCGCCAGAACGACTGCGGCAATGTTCCAAGGGCCATTCAATCATTTGGCTCACTTGATCTCTGTCTATTTTTAGAAACATCGTTGCTGATAATATATTTCAAGCGACTTTCCAGCAGGTAGGCATTCCTCAATCGGGGTGCAGCGCAATTCGTAGTCGCCCGATCCCAATGCGACCCTTCGAGGTGCCGCAATTGGCCGCAAAGTATATCTGAGCTCGTTTCAGGCGCATACTGCCTACGTGAACACCAGCGCGGTGACGTTCCACCCCGAGAACGCGACGACGGAGATGAGGCACTCGCTGGTGCGGCAAATCGGCTACCGGTAAATCCGGAAACGGTCGACATTCGCAGAAATGCAATTGCTGCCTTTCCAGCTCCGGCACCAACACCCTGGGCATCGTCTTCTTCTGCCTGATCTTCGGCACGATTCTGGGCACGCTGGGCGACCGCTCCAAGGCGGTCATCGACTTCTTCGCGCTCAGCTTCGAGGTGGTGATGCGGTTCGTGCGCGGGGTCATGTGGCTGACGCCTATCGGCATCAGCAGCGTGATCGCCGGCAAGATCCTCGCCGTCAGCGAGCTGGCGGTGGTCATCTCGAACCTGGCCTGCTTCATCGCCACCGTCGTGCTGGGCGTCTTCCTCTACCAGCTGGTGGTGATGCAGCTGATCTATCTGTGCGTGGTGCGCAAGAACCCCTTCGCATTCTACGCGGGTCTTGCCCAGGGCACGTGCGCGGCGTTCGCCACCGCCAGCACCGCGGCTGCCTTGCCCATCACCTTCCGCCTCATGTCTGAGCGGCTGCACGTGGACGCGCGCATCACGCGATTCGTCCTGCCCATCGGCTGCAACATCAACATGGACGGGACGGCGATGTTCGTCGCTATCGCCTCCTGCTTCATCGCCCAGATGAACGGCATCGTGCTCGGCGCCGGCGATCTGCTCACCGTCTGCATCACCTCCACGGCAGCCTCTTTCTCCTCGGCCAGCGTGCCCAGCGCCGCACTAGTCCTCCTGCTCATGGTCCTCGCGTCCATCGACGCGCCCGTCCAGGACGTGTCCCTACTCTTTGCTGTCGACTGGATTGTCGACCGCTTCCGGACCACCAACAACATGCTCGGCGACTGCTACGCCGCCGCCGTGGTCGAGGTCCTCTCCAGGAAGGAGCTCATGGCCGCCGACGAGGGGTCTCTCTGCGAGTTACCGCACCCCATCAACAAAGACCTCAATGGCTCGGCAATTGGGAGCGGGGAAGCGCATTCAGCGTGACCCATGACCAAACCTCCGACTTTGCTCAACCTACTACGATTGTTAACCTAACAGGAGGACTCCTGCACAACTGTAGACGCTCATATTTGATTAAAATGAAGTTTATACGAATTCGCCGCAGTTGCTTCATATCATGCGTTCGCAGTACAAGTAGTCAAGTACAACTCACCTAACGCACACGACTGATAAGAGCCATCAACGCTGTTATCGCCGTTTTCACTGTTATCAACTTTTATCAACTTTCCAAACTGTCAAACAAGGACGCGCTGTCATTTGCGCGCCGCATACGCGGCAACAATGCGAACTCGAGGACATAACCTAGCAATTGCACCCGATTATCACTTGGCATTGCGATCGCGGGCAAGTGGCGAGCTGTAAACGCTCGACGTAGATGTATTGCGTGCGCTCACGTTTGCCCTCGCACGCGCTTCGATATCGGCGACGAGCCATCGGGCGGCAGCAGCGTGCGGCAATATGCGTCGAAAGTGCCACAGGATGTCGACGTGATCCGCGTGGAATGTGAACGAGCGCTCCGCGAAAGAGATGTCGAGGGGCAGCGTCGCGTGCGCCTAGTGTCCCGAACGCTGCTGCAATTCGAGTGTGAGTCGCGTTTGCCTTTGCGTTTCCTTCATTTCGCACGTTCCGCCAGCCAGCCGGCAGGCGCACCAGCACCACGACGACGCCGCCGCCGACAACGGCGTCGACGACGTCGCCCGAGACTGCGCCGACCATGGCAGGCGTCTTCGACATTGAGCTGCACGACGTCGAGCCCGTCCAGGTGGACGACTCCGACGACGATGTCATCATCGAGTTCGAGGTGAGTGGCGGGGCGGCGCCGTCGAGCGCGACCGCATCCAGCTCATTCGACTATCTGCTCTGCCGGCAGGACGGCTTCGACCAGACGCCCAACGTGAACGAAATCATCGAGTGAGTAGACTAGCGATAAGGCCAACCTTGGCCGCATTGCTGCGCACATTTCGCTAACGCTGCACGTGCTTCCGGCCGCCGCAGCTCGGACAGCCTGGAGACGACCGAGCTCACCGAGCAGACCGTCAATCCGGGCCAGGAGAAGACCAGCCCGATGGACTTTGAGCTGCGCAAGGTGCTCGGCAAGGGCGGCTACGGCAAGGTGTTCCAGGTGCGCAAGGTCACCGGTAAGGACAAGGGCACCATCTTCGCCATGAAGGTGCTGAAGAAGGCGTCCATCGTGCGCAACCAGAAGGACACGGCGCACACGAAGGCCGAGCGCAACATACTGGAGGAGGTGAAGCATCCGTTCATCGTCGACCTCATCTACGCCTTCCAGACGGGCGGCAAGCTCTACCTGATTCTCGAGTATCTCAGCGGCGGCGAGCTGTTCATGCACCTGGAGCGCGAGGGCATCTTCCTCGAGGACACCGCCTGCTTCTACCTGTCCGAGATCATTCTGGCGCTGGAGCACCTGCACCTGCAGGGCATCATCTACAGGGACCTGAAGCCGGAGAACATTCTGCTTGACGCGCACGGCCACGTCAAGCTCACCGACTTCGGCCTGTGCAAGGAGCACATTCAGGAGGGCACCGTCACGCACACCTTCTGCGGCACCATCGAGTACATGGCGCCGGAGATACTGACGCGCAGCGGGCACGGCCTCGAGGTCGACTGGTGGTCGCTGGGCGCGCTCACCTACGACATGCTCACGGGCGCAGTGAGTCGCAGCCCTTGTCGGCGTCTTCAGCTCGCAGCCGCTCTAATTGCTCTGCTTGCAGCCGCCGTTCACGGCCGAGAACCGCAAGCGCACCATCGAGAAGATCCTCAAGGGCAAGCTGCTGCTGCCGCCCTATCTGACCTCGGACGCGCGCGACCTGGTGCGCAAGCTGCTCAAGCGGCAAGCGGCTGCCCGGCTCGGAGCGCAGCCGCACGACTCGATCGAGGTGAAGCAGCATCCCTTCTTCAAGCATATCAATTGGGAGGATGTGCTGAGCCGCAAGTTGGAGCCGCCGTTTAAGCCTTGCCTTGTAAGTGTTCGCATGCGCTCCTCTCCTCTCCTCTCCTAACCAGCATTGCTATTCTAGACAAGTGAGGATGACGTCTCACAATTTGATACGAAATTCACGAAGCAGACGCCAGTTGATTCACCGGATGAGTCCACGCTGAGCGAAAGTGCCAATATGATATTTCAGGTGAGAGTTGATGGCAATTGCGATGAGATAATAAGCATGCTTTCTAGGGCTTCACGTATATCGCGCCATCCGTTCTGGAAGACATGTACAAGCCGCAAATCAACAAGTCGCGCTCGCCCAGGAAGACAGGGCACACGCCGCTGCGTCACCACTTCGGCCTGAATCTGGCGACGCAGCATGCGAACGCGATGGGCAGCAGCCTCCAGCGGACGCATCGCTTTTACGCTCCGCCGGGGCTGCAGATGCACCAGCAGCCCATGGAATGCATTCATCCGGCGTTCCCGCCGGCGCCTGCTCAATCGGGCACCCAGGCCGCCGACGAAATGATGGAAGTGAGCTCAGGTCTACCTCATTAACGATTAGATTGCAGGCGCAAGCTAGTTAATTTTGTCTCCGTGCGCGTTGGAAGCAGGATAACGATAGGCGGACGTTGGCCACGTCTTCGTCGCTCTCGCTTCGGATTCACGCGCAGCGCAACATTTTAATATACACATTATATTACTGACACGTTTAACTACGATTACGATTAACTATTCTCGTTTTCCTTTTGCTATTGATACTTGTAGCGCGGTTAAGTTTTTGGGGGATTTTTTTGATATTATACAATTTGTACGGAAACTTTACGGAATTGTGCGCGCACGATTTGAGTTGTTATCATTGCGGCGGCGCAGCGCGCCCGAACACATGGACCATTGACTCGTACTGAGGCACTTTTGTTACCAGAACTAACTCGCGAGTAAAAATAGAAGAATACCAAATAACATATGAATCGAGACGCCATACTACTAAGCAATTAGTCCACGCGACGCAATTTCGTTGGCAAAACGGAGCAAAGTGCGCTTTTTGCGCTCACCTCGCACACGAATTACAGCAAACCGCCGCGAAACCTTTACAATCAATGTTACCAATGTTTGCCACATGCGGCGTTTGAATTACGTGCGCAAAGCGCCTTTGCTGCGATTCGATCACACTCTATTTGGTTCGAAGGGTTGCGATTGCGAAGGCAGCTTGCTCGCCTTGATTGTAAATATGCATCGAACTGATATGGTTTCCATTACACTTGCTATCGTATTCTTATATAGTTGATGATTTTCGTAGCATCTAGGTAGTGAAATTGTTTAATTCTATTTTCCCGCATCGCCGGGAAGCGATTAGCTAATTTTGCACGGCGTGGTTTTGTACGCGACGCTTTCAAACCGAAGAGGAAACAATAAGACGCCGCGATCGCTTTTGTCTCGCAACGAAGTCTACGAATACCTAGCGAAACACGTGTTGTGTATAAATATATAAATTTTCTAAACGCTAAGCAATTACATGCCGGCAACTAACGACATTTATAAACGGATATTTTGTATTGAAACGAGTGGCGAATAAAAACGATATCAAAACTCACCTTTGTACTTGTAGTCCAATTACCAACAATTTGCAACTTTTCAAACTTTTCCTCCTCTGTCATTGTCGCGATTGACAGCTGCGTGCAATCCTAACCTCCTTGCAGATTACGAAACCAAGGACCACTGAACTGAAACAAGGAAGAAAGGATGAATTCGCTGAATGTAGTGTAATTCCTCGCATTATGAGCACACTTTTGCGGCAGCTGCATTGTCGATTGCTTTTGCCGAGATCTTTCATACAATCTAATCTAATATTGAAGGTGAGCTGACCATGAACACCTAAACAAGTCACCTCATTGATGTTTGTTTACAGAAACATGTTAAGCTTTTCACCCAGTCCTCAAGTTATGCTAGCCAGCCAAAGACGCAAGCGACTGCTATCAATCTGCAGCCCCAGTGGATGCCCACGCCGTCCTCAGATCGTCACAACATACTCAAGTATTACTTGAAACTGTCGAAAATCCGACTAACTAGTAAGCAGCAGCCTAATATTGTTGTTACCGGTATTACGCCCATTTTACACATTTCGTAGGTCTGGTGGTCGTGACTTCGATGGCTGGCTACGCAATGGCCCCCGCTCCGTTTGACTGGAGCATCTTTATCCTCTGCTCAATGGGCACCGGACTCACGTCTTGCGCTGCGAACGCCATCAATCAGTTCCACGAGGTGCCCTTCGATGCCCAAATGTCTAGGACCAAGTCGCGCGTCATTGTTTGCGGCCGACTAACGTGAGCCCTTTGGTAATGTTCGCTACCCTCTGCTGACCGTTTTTTCACAGACCTCTGCATTCGGTGATGTTTGCTACGGTAGCAAGCACGTCTGGCCTGAGTTTGCTCTTCTTTGGCGTAAACGGGCTCACCGCATCGTTGGGCCTAGCAAACCTAGTGCTCTACACCTGCATCTACACCCCCATGAAACGCTTGAGCATTCTGAACACATGGGTAGGCTCTATCGGTGAGGAAACGGGCAGCTAACAATTCGACGCTGAATGCGTGACTTGCAGTCGGAGCCATTCCACCCCTAATGGGGTGGGCGGCCTGCGCCGGCACCCTAGGCCCGGGCGGATGGCTGATGGCAGCCATGCTCTACAGCTGGCAGTTTCCGCACTTCAACGCGCTGTCGTGGAACTTGCGACCGGACTATTCGCGAGCAGGATACCGGATGATGGCCGTGACTGAACCGGCCCTGTGCCGGCGCGTGGCTCTGCGCCACACGGTGGCCCTGCTGGCGATGTCCGTCGCCGCGCCACTCCTGGACACCACGAGCTGGTGGTTTACGCTGGAGAGCCTGCCGCTGAACGCGTACTTTATTTACCTAGGTGTGCAACAACTGCCAACCGCCCCAGCGTACCCGTCCTCGCTAATGTAATTTGCAATCTCTTGCAGCGCATCAGTTCTACCGGGACGCATCGGGCGCAATATCGCGCAAGCTGTTTCGCTTCTCATTAATTCACCTGCCCCTGCTAATGATGCTCTTCTTAATTAACAAGAAGAAGTGGTTCCTGTTTGCCGAGCCGCCGCCGACTTAATTTGAAATTGCAATAAAATGAGACTTAATTAAACGCCGAGCTTTGACTTTGTCCGCACTTTTCACCCCGAAGGATGCATGACGCGCCGGACCGCTGCCAGGGGATGTTATTGGCGCAGAGGCGGGGTAATCGCATCAGGATCTCGCATCGCGCCTCTAATCCCGCTAATCCTGCATAATTCGCGAGTGCGCGAGCGCAGCCGCCCCCGGGCCGGCCACTCGAACGGCAATCACCACCGATACGCAATTGATGAAAAGTCGAGGGCGTCTGGCGGCGACAGCAGCAGCTGGAAAGTCGATTAGCAGACACGGCGGTAATTGCCGACGATGGCGGCGACGGCAGCGCGCGCCGGCCACCCTCGCATGTCGTGCGCGCGGTGGTGGGACGCGACGGCAGCGCGCCATTGGTCTCGCCGCGCGCCGAGGGGTTGCCGGATTACCAATGAGAATTCCCCGCTGGGGCGGCGAAAGGGGTGAGCGCGCCGCCGTGCGTAAGCCTGGGGAATCGGATGGCAGACGTCGTCGTCGCGTCGCGCTCATCGCAGCAGCATCCCTCGCGAGCGCGCGACCACCCTGGCTGCCCTCAATCGCCCGCCGGACGCCGGCGACTTGGACTGGTGCAGTGCGGACGGCGGCAGCACCGGCCTGCCCGACGATTGCGACGACGAGTACGCGAGGATGGTGGAGAATGCCGCCGTCGCCGACGGGGGGCGCGCGCTGGCGGCGGCCGCGGCGGCGGCGCACCTCTTCGCCGGCTTCAAGCCCGCGCTGAGGGCGCCTGCTGCCGCCGCCGCCACCACGTCGCTCTTCACCATCGACAGCATCCTGGCGCCCACGCGGCCCAAGGTGGCGTCGCCGCCGTCGGTGGCGCCGCCGCCGCCGCCGCCGTCGCAGCGCCACCCGCTGCACCCGCCGACGCTGCACCTCGGCCACATTGCGGCGGCGGCGGCGAGCGGCTTCGGCGCCGCTGGCGCCGATTTCTTCGGTGAGCGCCAATTATATTATTCTTTAATACCCCGCCTGGAGGCGGCGCGCAACTTTTCGCTAAATTTTTAACGCGCTTCCGCAGCCATGGCGTACCCGGGTCTCTACCCCGGCTACGTGCACGCGCTCGCCGCCGCCAGCGCGATGACAGCGGGCGGTGGTGGCGGCGGCGGCGGCGGAGGCAGCCACCCACCCCATCAGGCGCCGAAACGCAAGCGCCGCCATCGCACCATCTTCAGCGAGGAGCAGCTGGAGCAGCTGGAGGCCACCTTCGAGCAGACGCACTACCCCGACGTGGTGCTGCGCGAGCAGCTCGCCGTCAAGGTTGACCTCAAGGAGGAGCGCGTCGAGGTACGTCTGCCTCCCCCAAGCGCCTCCAAGCGCCCCCAAATCGCGTCTGTTTTCATTGCGATCGCTGCAATTTGCCCTCGCCGACGTCGTGGGGTGGCGATGCGGCGTCTTGCGAGCGGGAAGCCGCACAACAGCCCCATTGAGCACAAGTCTGCCGCAACTTTGATTATACTTTACGAGTCGTTAGCGCAGCGCGCTAATTTCGCCGCCCCGATGGGCAATTCGATTCGCCAGCATCAGATGCGCGCGTTCTCATTGCGAAATAAGATTTTTCCATTTCCCGGCCGCGCTGAATATTTAACGGGGTTGCCCGGCCGGCGGAGCTGTAAATGAGAAAAATGCGCGCAAACAATCGCGGCGAATTTCCATAAAAGAATTCGCGGCCGGCGAGCAAGATGCGGGCAAAAAGTGGCAAACAGGGGCGCCGCCATTGTTCGCCGCGGTCAGGGCGGAAGCGGAAGAAGACGTAGCGCCATCCGCGACACGAAGATTGTCAAAACACACGCTCCATTTGCTAAACTAACTAAACTGCTTTGCCGCTATTTATATTGGCGGGGGTTGGCGGGGGTGGCAGCGCAACGCAAATACGCGCAAATGTAAATCGCATCGGCGGCCGCCATTGTCAGCCGCTGATGGCGTCGTTAATAAGTGACGAGCGGCGACAGCGTCGGCGGGAGTGGGGGTGGCGAGGGTGGATGTCGCGCATCGTGCCTCAGCGCGCTGCGAACGCTGAGCCAAGCTGAAGGCGAACGCGGAGATCAAAGCCGGCAAATTGTTTCATACAGGTTGGCAATTGCGTGCCGCATCTACTGGGTGTTGCGTCGCGGGCGCACGCAACATGGCCGCGGGCGCAGGGTGGCTGCGGGACACTTGGTGCGCGCACGCGACTCCTCGGACGGGCGATATTTGAATTCCGCCTCGGCGGCACGTCGCATTGCACATTGTTGCTATGAGACGCCGCTTTGTGCTCTGATTGCGAATCGGATGACTGACTTTGCAGATGATGCTGATGCTGGCCGTGACTCTGCGTTTGATCGTCGCCGGCGCGGCAAATTCGAATGATTTGCGCAACAATGCCAATTATCTGCTAATTAGCGCACGTGCGATACGCCGATTCGCGCAACATTATTGATTACCACGCTTTCTCTTCAAAGGATTTCGCACACATTCGTCGACTTAGCATAAATAGTTCTAACAAGGCCAGACCGAGGCCTGTAGAACGAACAAGGACGGGGAATACCCCAGCTCCCTCAGAAAAGTATCATGGATGTGATGATGGAGAACTAGGGTTATCCCCGTTAACTGTAACAGGCATACCGTTAGCCAGGTATTCCCCCTATATTCGGACAAGTGTGGAATACCCGATTATGTTTTTCCAAAGAGACTCGCGAGTTCATTTGGGTTGGCCGTCCCTGCGGTATTCTAGTCACCGCAACTAAGAAATGTAG
>JAOEHK010000012.1:242994-285761 GCA_025447835.1 Labidoglobus nevermanni
TTTATCACATATCTATGCTATTTTTTAATATTCAACAGATTTTCAAAGAAAAATCTGGCAACACTGTAAATGTTCTGGAACGTCAAGATTGCGCGAAGGGCGCACTACAATTTCATGGCGGGCGCCGCGTTGCCGACCTCTGCTCTAAATCATTATTTTAAGGAAAGTATATGGAATACCCGGAATTGAATTTTCTGCTGCGTTTTATGGCATGTTGAGGGGAATACCCCGAAAAGCAATTCAGAGTGGTTTTGCCTTTTCGAACCGCATGAAACGAATTTACGTGTATTCTTATAAATGACGACTTTATCTTCGCGGTTTCCGTATTCGCGGCGAATCTGTGGAAGTGCAGGGGGTGCCGCAAATAAGCGACGCGAGTGGAAGTGAGTATATTTGCAGGGCGCGTGTCGTTGGCGTTGGCGAATGCGTCCGATTCTGCACGTGCGCCACTTTAATCGCAAGTTATGCAACGCCATCAGCTTCTTTCAGCTTGCGCGTTATTTATCTCGTGTTATTACATTCCGGGATGTGCTTTACGGCGAGTGCAGCGGGACTGTTCCCAAGCCTGGAATAATTCAACAATGTGCTCCAAGAACACACTTTCCGAAAGTTTGCCGGCGACGTTTCCACCGGTGAAAACGCGTTTTACTCGATTTTCATGTGACAGCCCTATCTTTCGCGAGACGGAGAGAACACTCCGGAAATGAATCTATAATTAATTCAATCCTTGCCTCAACTACTCCTCATTTCAAGTGTTTCAAATCTGCATTTTCCCACTGCCTGCTATTATAACTTTTAATCATTTCTTTAATTCAATATTTATTATTTCTCTTTCTAATTTCAATTAATCCTCCGCAACTTTTGCACTTCCTAGTCTGATTCTTCATACTTTTCTTTAATTTGAATTCTCACATTAAATTTACGTCTTTTTACTACTTTTTCATTCTCCAAATATTAACTTCACGAACCTATTCTAACTTTAAATGATTCTACAATAATTTCAATCTTTGCTTCAACTCTTCCTCATTTCAAGTCTTTAAAATATCAATTTTTCTTAAAACAACTTTTATTTAATTCAATATTTATCAGATTTTTTTATCATTTCTCCTTCTAATTTCAATTAATCTTCCATAACTTTTGCAGTTTCTAGACTGATTTTTAATACTTTTCTTTAGATTTTTCTTTAATTTGAATTCTCACATTAAATTTACGTCTCTTTACTAGTTTTTCATTCTCCAAATATTAACTTCTTGAACCTATTCTAACTGTAAATGTTTCTACAATAATGTCAATCTTTGCTTCAACTCTTCCTCATTTCAAGTCTTTAAAATATCAATTTTTCTTAAAACAACTTTTATTTAATTCAATATTTATCAGATTTTTTTTATCATTTCTCCTTCTAATTTCAATTAATCTTCCATAACTTTTGCAGTTTGTAGACAGATTTTTAACACTTTTCTTTAGATTTTTCTTTAATTTGAATTCTCACATTAAATTTATGTCTTTTTACTAGTTTTTCGTTTTCCAAATATTAACTTCACGAACCTATTCTAACTTTAAATGATTCTACAATAATTTCAATCTTTACCTCAACTCAATTGCCTCAATTTTCAATATTTATCATTTCTCCTTCTAATTTTTAATTAATTTTCCTCAACTTTTGGAATTCTTAAGACATTTTTCTGAAATTGGAATCAACCTAAATGTGAACATCTTCAGCCCCATCTAGCATTTCATTAGTAACGCCAATAACTGTGTTTGTTTTCATCTTGCAGTCATGAATCCTGCATCTGCCCCTAGTTCCTTAATTGCATTTGCAGTAATGATGGAAATGATGAAATAATGGTGAGCGGTGAAGCGCAGCGCAGCAATAACTCGCGTTAGCGAGAGGATCCACCTGATAAAGTAGGATGTGCGGCATCCGCGCGCGATAATTTACAATTCGCCCCTTAAGCATGAAATGCGATCGCTGCGCGAAATTGTTATCAGCGCCAAGATGTGACTCGTGTCTGCTCGAAGCTGTTATTAAGCAGACGGCGCTGTTTTATCGCGCGCCGGTGGCGCCCCCGCCGCTGGCCGATCGCCAAAAATCGTTATTCAATTGAATCGACTTCGCAGCATCCACCAATGTTTGCGATACAGAAATATGCCCGACACGCCTGTCACTCTCCACTTCCGCCAGCAGCGCCATCTATGTAATTCAATGTAAATCATCCGCGAATTTGACAGCGTCTTGCCATTGTTTCCTCCATGGAAATGTCAGCGAATGTCAACCCTCCGCCCTACCCACCCCCGGAGGTTATGAAGCAAGTGTTCATTAACTTTGATTTGAGATAAAATTGCGGCTGCCATTGTTGCCGAAAGCAAATTCATTACAGAGGCCTTTTCACATGCTTAAAAGTCAAGCGGAAGGCGATACTTCCGCCACCCTCGCCCACCCTGGAGCAGTTATTGTTCGCGGCCATTCTAATCATCTCGCAGACGCATGCAGGATTCGCCCTGTTGCCGTTGGTTAGGTTAGGCGTCGCCAAGATGGCGGCCATAATAAAATGCGCTGAAATGTCGAATTTATGAGCGCCATCCATACAGCGGGGGCTGGAGGATGGTCACCGGCGTGCCTCATAGAATTTTCCACGTGGGGGCGCGCGCGTCGCGCCGCGTCCGAGCCGATTTATTTATTGGCCAATATATTACCGGTCGAGGATGAGCGGCCCCAACTTGGCCCATTGTTCGATATGCACGACCAGCGACCAGAACCGATGTCTTATCCCCCACCCCCCACCCGGAAAACGCATACTTTGATGATCGATTGTGGAATTGCGCTAATACAAACTCGAGATTTGAAGTTAAACATTGGCAATATTTCGAGAAGCAGGATTGTGAGAGGGGGGGGATGAATGGCACGTCTGTCGGCGGCAGGGTGAGGGATGAAAAGCAAGAGTTGGCGTCGCCACTGCGGCGGGTTGATGCGAACAAAAGAAATCTGCCAGCCGCATTAGTTGAGCTGATTCGATTAAACATGAGCTGGCGCACGTGACCGCCGCCGACGCCGCCGCTGTCAGTCATCGTTTACAGATGCCTACGGCGGTGGCGGCAGCACGATGCAATTACGATCGCAATGCGACGTTGCCATCGCTCCCGGAAACTGCTTCAACTCGCGTCTTGGCAATGCGGGCCAACTTTATTTGTTATAAATCATGCGTTCCAATGGCGCGTGTTTGCATCCATATTTCATAAGAGGGCGCCACCGGCGAAGGTGGCTTCTCCGCGCGTTATTTACGAACGCGATTGATTTATCTGTCGAAAATACTCGTAAATCCGCTACTAATTGAACGCAGTGCGCAATTCTTATCAAGTTTGAATTGCCGCCAAGATCGACATGGTGCGCCATCTGTCGGCAATGCGACGAACCCGTGTAAGGCTGTCAGATGCAAGGTGGTGAGAGAAGTCAATCGGCACGTGCCGCTGATTTTTGACGTGCGGCAACTGGAAATGAGCGCGACAAGCGCACCATCATCCCCCTGGCAGACCGGGCGGCATTCACGTCGCGTGCGTCATTTTGCCACCCGGCGCACGTTTGCATCGGGATGCGAAGCGACACGATGGCAATTATTTTTTGCGAAAACGGCGCGGCGCGCAATACGATAAATTCATTTGAGGGGATGCGGCCGCCGCCGCGAATCGCAATGAATGTAACTCGGCTTTAATTCATGCAATTAGTGCGCAACTCTTTGCCGCCGAGTCCGGGAAAAACTTTTAATGTATGGTATTAGGCGAAATTTGCGCTCTTAGATCACGCCGAACAATGCGCCGTCTGGCGGGAGGCTGCGCAAGTAGCCGCAAATTACGGGTGATGAATGGGAGCGTTTCCCGAAAGCGGCGTTAATGCGCTGTGGACTTGGAATGGAGCTGAGATGCAGATGCTTGAAACACTCACCGATCGTCGATCGACGAGTCGCTTCATCTGCTGATTGCCATGTTTGCCTTCTTGCTATTCCCTGGAATGCAGTCGAAATGAGTTTGCAGTTCATCTGCATGCGGCTGCGTCGTTAGAGTCGACATTCTCGCAAAAAGGCGGAAATGGCAGCGAGTCGAACGACGGCGAGCAGATAAAAGTTGAGCAAAAGTAAGAGAATACTCACAATTCGCTTGAGTTGATTCGACTTTACGGCTGTTGGGAAAAGCACTTAGCACTTTGGTTATGCTTGCTGATGATCCGCGATGGCTTTGCCGGCAAGATGGTGAGACGGCGAGCGTTTTTTAGCAACGGACATCAATGCAGCACCGTCGTATGTAGATCGGCGTTCCATTCGATTCGCTGCGATTTACAGCGATGCGTTCCGCCATTGTTTCGCTTCATGGCCGAGAGCTTAAAGACGAGACGTTAAACTGATTGAATTTGCGGCGAGATGCTGCGCAAACTGATGATGCTACTCACAGATTGCGATTTGCACTCGTTGCGCCTTGGACAATAAAGATATTTCAGTATTACGCTGGATTGTAAAACACACTTTGCAGCAACGCTCGCCGTTGGCTTTATTTACAACGCTCAGCTGACTCGGCCGGCGTCGTGCAATGTTGCCAATTATATCATTCTGCAATACCACATATTGCAAAGCAACAATAACAGATAATTAAATAACAAACTATTGCCTTTATTCGCAGATATTTCCGCTTATCATCTTTTCATTCTAATAGTATTTTGCATAGTTGGCAATCAGCTGATTATACAAAATTGGCAACCATCCTGAAACATCCTTAAGGATTCTGCGCCAGATAGGATAACTTGAGATGTATTATTTATATCATGCTAGAAAGTTTCATTTTCTCGGTATTGGAGTGTAATGAAAAGATTACGAAAATTGCAAGGCCAACTACCTTGCAAAAATTTGGCAACATTGCTGAAAACATTATCAAATACATTCATTGATGATATGAAACATCCGGAAATGGTTTAGTTCCGGCAAATCGTTGATGAGGATCACCAATAGAGTAGAGAGAATTATAGAAATTAATAGGATAGGTCAGGATTATATCGTAGGTGGTGATTATACAAAATTGGCAACGATCCTGAAACATCCTTAATGATGCTGCGCCAGATAGGATAACTTGAGATACATTATTTATATCTTATATGCTAGATAGTTTCATTTTCTCTGTATTGGAGTGTAATGAAAAGATTACGAAAATTGCAAGGCCAACTACCTTGCAAAAATTTGGCAACATTGCTGAAAACATTATCAAATACATATGTTGATTTATATGAAACATCCGGAAATGGTTTAGTTCCGGCAAATCGTTCATGGGATCTCCAATAGAGTAGAGAGAATGATAGAAATTAATAAGATAGGTCAGGGTTATATCGTAGGTGGTAGGAAGGATGAAATTAAAAATAATCCTATTACGGATTAATTTTCCTGGGTAGACTTGTCCTCCTCGTCAAAACTGCTTAGGACTTTTTGCATGCACGAAAATCTCAGCTTCCATGTAGGCAATCAGGGGAAATCGAAAATAAGGATGAAACAGGATCTCGGAAGCGGAGTGAATGCAGTTCCCTCGTAAACCAATTACCGCTAATCTGATAAGGAAGCCGTCGATCGTCTTCCGAGGAAAAACACTGGAGGATCTGTACATTAACGAGTTTAAGGCATGAAAAACGGTGGAGGTTGCAGGCATTAGATGAGCCAGAGATGGGAGGGTAGAGACCAGAGGTCTGCTGTAAACGTAATTGTATTGCGATTGTGATATTGTGTGCAAGTCATAACTGTTCGATTACGACGTGAATGGGGTGGGATGAGATGTTTTGGCAAGTTTCCCGATTGGCACCTCATCTCCCGGCTTCGACATGGCGCAGATAAATTGGACAAGTGGGTCGAAGTGCACCTCGGCAGGTACGAGCGCCGCTGTCAAAATATAGTGAGGGAGGCGAGGGTGGGTGCACACCCACCCCGTTCGGAAAGCGTTCCGTTTCCTTACACTACATTTGTTCTCCGGCGAATTGATACTTTTTGCGCATTTAAAGCACTTTATTACGCGCATATAGACCCGGATGGCTGCGACGAAACTTTGCCGCCCGTCTGTCCGCCGATGGGGGCGCGCTAAGTTTGCGGTAAACAAAAGAAAGTTGCTTGCTTTCGGGCGCTTTCCGCCCGCCACGCTCCGCGGCACGTGGGGCCCAAGACGGGCTCGATAGCTGGTTAACGATCTGCCGCATCGCGACCGGATGCGATGGCGAAATTATGCCCGGCAATAATTCGACGCGATATTTGGACCTGACGGTGGCCGCAGCCACCAAAAACGGCGATAAATAAAGGGGCCGTCAGGCGCACATGGCACTCGACGCCGCTGTCCGCCCCCCCCGAAGCTCCCCCGGCCGACCAACATGCGATTACACGCAATACGGCGCCAGGATTTATATCGCCGCCAGAAGACGATGTCCCGCACTACATTACGACTATTATTATTATTACCACGGCTAATCGCAGCTGCGGATGCGGACGCGGAGGGTGCGGAGGTGGAGGGTCGTGTTTATTCGCGGCAAATACGAGCCAGACGCCGAATGTAAAGTTGCAAAGTGCCGTCGTGCACACATCTGGATGTTCCGGGAATGAGCTGGGCAAAAATGCGAGTAAATCTCGCCGATCTGCAGACGCATTCACTTACCTCGTCTTCCGAGTCAGCAGATCACGCCAAACGGGGCGCCGAGAGGGCCAACGGGGCGGCCATCCGTCTCGCCGACAAGCGGACAAAGGCGCCCCCAGTTCCTCCAGCAGCAATTCGCCCTCGAATCAGCGGCGAATGTTGTAACAGTTGATTATCCCCCTTCGGCCCTCAGCGAGACCCAGCCGGACATTAGGAAATTGAATTTTTTGCATTTCCTCGCCGATTTCGCATGCTCCAAGAGAATTCACACTGAATTTAACAATTTGCCTTCTCTATGCCTGCTCCTAACGAGATCCCTAATGCAAATCACCCTCATTGAGAAGAAACTAGAGACTATGGTTATTCCAGAGGTTCTAAACGAGTAATGGCCTTTCCTGGTTACAGAAGAGTACACTAACAAGTTCATAGTAAGTGCTAGTCCAGAATTCCAACAACTGAATTGTCAGGAGGAGGAGGAGGAGGTTTCGAACATGGAATTGCCTAAATTGCCACTACCTGGTTATGGAATACCAATCTTCATATTATCCTAATTCACGACCAATTCTAATGGCCTCCCTTCTCTTTACCAACCAACCTCGTTCAGGGGAAACTACAAAACACCCTAAGAAGACCATGCTAAGAATTATTCCAGAATACCAAAGACTCCACACACCGGAATTCTTAGGAGGTTTCGATCATGGAATTACCTAAATTGTGACTACCTGGTTATGGCATCCCAAACTTCCTCTTGTTTTGAGCTTATTTCTTCCATCCTAATTCACGACCAACCCTAACGACATCCCTTCACTTTGCCAACCATCCTCGTTTAGGGGAAACTGTAGAACACCCAAACAAGACTATCCTGAGACGTATTCCAGAAATTCCCAAAGCTCCATACTACTGAATTCTTAGGAGGAGGAGATTTCGATAATGGAATTGCCTAAATTGCCACTACCTGGCTATTGTTGTGAGTGAATTTATCCTATTTTATTTCAAGACCAACTCTAATTAGATTCCTGCTCTTTACCAACCATCCTAACTCAGAGGAAACTACAGAACACCCTAACAAGACCATGCTAAGAAGCATTCCAGAATTCCAAAGACTCCACACACCTCAATTCTTAGGAGGAGAAGGGTTTCGACCATGTAATTGCTAAAATTGCCACTACCTGGTTATGGAATCCCAATCTTCTTGTTGTTGTGAGCGTATTTCTCCTATCCTGATCGACCAATCCTAATGACCTCCCTTCTGTTTGCCAACCATCTTCGTTCAGAGGAAATTACAGAACACCCTAACAAGACCATGATAAGATGTATTTGAGAATTCCGAAGACTTTAAGGAGCTGATTACTTCAGAGGAGGAAATTTCTGTTGTGCCAATGACCCATTGCCAATGACTGTAGAAGGTCCTAAAAAGTCCGAAGGCTGCAAATGACCAATATGGACGATGGCGTCTTTGTGATGATGGCCTTGAGGAGCACCTGCGACCTGAAAAGAGGTGGTTCGGGGGAGCAGTGAAGAGACATGCGCAATTGAACAATGTCCATATTATATTTATCCCACATACACACGGCACGTTGTGAACCTTGTCTTATCATTGTAATAATATATGTACATTGCAGAACGTGTAGGTAGATACACATGAATGCCGGGCCAGACAACTGCCGGACCAGGTAGCAGCGGACGGCGCCGCTTTTTCCCGCGCGCCCTCTGCCGGCAGCGCCGTCGTGCTAAACAACGTACTCCTTATCGCCTTATCTTACAAACTCTATCTGTACAATCATCCTAAACGCGTGTGTGTGTGAGTGTGTGTGAGGGTGTCGCGCCTCGCTTCCTCCCAACCATCCATCCCTCGTCCTCGTCGTCCTCTTCGTCGCGGCGCCGAATCGGCCAGTGTCAGAGTACATGGGTATGTCGTTAATATATTTATAGTATATATATATATATCATCATTAGCAATTATTCCCTTGCTTCGCTTGCTCGTCTCCCTCTGCTCTTTGTGGTTGCATTTATTATCGTTACTGTATCATATTCATCAATACATATACATATATACTTCCTGCATATACATATATGTATATATTTGTATATATATATATTTAGTGTAAAATCTTGATCGTTAAACGTACGTACTTACAGTAGAATTGCAATAGTAATCATAGTTACTCATTAGAGTCATATATATATGTATATGCCTTACACTCGTAAAGTTCAAAAGCGTCCACAGAAGGAGTATGGTTATTGCTCGTTTATTGCAAGAGGCCGTCGCGCTGGGTCAAGCGAACAGGCATTGTCTACAATCACATCGCCCCCCTGCTCCCGCCCCTGCACCAGCCTGCCATCTAGCGGCGGATTCGCGCGGCAGCCGGCGGCGCCATCTAGCGGAGGCGCGCGCTGCCTCCTCATCGCCCCTCCCCACCCACACACGTCCTGCCTCCACGTATCCACTTATGTATATTCAATTCTCAATATTTATATATATATATAGAGTATATATATATATCATATATAATATATACAACTTGTATACACTCAATAACGTAATGGGCTAAACGTACGTATGAAAGTAACACAACAAAACAGCGCCATCTCGCGCTCATCGCTGCGTCACGTTTACGAAACGACTGCGCATGTGCGCACGTGACCTGCAATTATTTGGTGTGTCGTCGCAACGCAACAACGCAAATCAACAGCAACATTCATTTTGACTAATTGGTAATGGCGGTCGGGGACGCACGCGCGCGCGACCGCAGCGCCCTCTAGCGGCGCGCGGCGGAAGCGTGGCATTGCTGCCCGCCTACGACTTCGGCTCGTCCGCGCCGGCTCACCCTCGCCCACGCCCAACCCCCCTCCCAACCACCTAACCTAACCTACCCTCGCGCGGAGAGCAGCAAGTAAGGCCCACAATATGCAGTTTGAGTGATTCAACTGAAGATTGCTGAAATATTGTCGTGTAACATTGCCTGGGCGTCCAGTCGGTCATCGCTGCACCCCATCCCCTATCCCCCCTTGCCCCTCCACCGGCAGAGGCGAGGACAAGCCCGCCATCTCGTCCCCCCTGGCGGCGCTGGATGACACGAAAGCGCCCGCGCGTGATATGTTGATGGATGCGCGACGACGGCGGCGCCATCTAGCGGCAGCGGCCGGCACTACTGCGGCTGCCTAATTTGGAGCGTGGCGCGCACGCGCGCGCGTCCATCGGATTGCTACTGGCTACAAGTTAGCGTATTGCTCAGCATTGACATCGATTAAGGGTGGCGCACGCAGCGCCATCTGGCCAGCCACGGGCCGGGCTCGTATTGACATCGGTAATATTGACATTGAAGTGGTTTTGCTTGCGAGATTGCGCTTTGGTCTCACTAGGCGGCGAGGTGCGCATGCGCCGTGCTCACATTCGAAATGGGGTGGGGGAAATGGGGGGGTGAGAACGGTGAGGGGGAAATTGGCACGGCGTAGGGTGCGCGCAGCACAACAACTGGGTAACAATTGCAACCGAATGCAGGAAGGAAACCAACGGTAGGGCGGACGCCGGACGACAGATGGCGTTGGTTGGCGATCTGTCGTCGGCGCGCGTGCGCGCGCGCGCGCGAATATAACAGGCAACATTGATAGAGTATCTACTTTGGTAATGACGTCGACGCGGCGAGCAGCGCCCATCGCCGAGATTAGGGGGCGCGACATCTGCGCGCTCTGCTTTATCGACGCTCGAGTGAACAACGTTGGCGACGCCTCGGCCTGCGCACCGTCGCACCGGAACAACAATTATCTACAGCTACATGTGTGTGAGTGTGTGTGCTGGTTGCCTATGTACACGAATTCATCCGATTGCGAACCGCGCAACTCTTTATTACTTAGTGCCTAATTGCGGTCGTCTCCTCCTCCTCCTCCTCCTCATCGCCATTCTGGTTATTTGTTTAGAGTAATTGTTTAACATTACGCTACGGCTCAATTGATTAACGTGTGGCTGTGCGTCTGGTGTATGTTGGGTTGCCGCCGCATCATCGCTGAGCGCGCATGCGCGGCGCGCAATACTGATGCGTAGTAACGAGTTAGAGAACAATTAACATTTGATTTAACTAGCGCGATCAAGGTACATCGAGGGTGGTGGTGGCGGGAAGGTGGTGGTGGTGGGGTTGGCGGGACATTTGATTCGATTGTGTGGCGTCTCCGGCCATCCGCAGGAGGATCGGATGGGCCTGGTCCTTAACGAGTAGTAATACGTGAGGATAATGTATCCCATAAAGATACCCTGTAATTGATCAATCTAGGTGGCGGCAATAGAACGAAGGAACGCGCCCTCGGCCTCCTCGTCCGCGCAGGGCGGCAGACGACTGGGGGGAGAGGGTGGCTGGCGGCTGCAGATGGCTCATATACACGTAGACTGAATGTACAGGTGCAGGTGGATGTGACGCAGCTGGTCACAGGTTGCGCGCCCGCCCGACAGATGGCGCTCAGTGGTAGCCGTTGGTGAAGGCGGCCGGGATGAGCGGGCCCTGCGGGCAGAGAAGCGCGCGAATGTGGTGGGCGGCGGGCCGGGCCGGGCCGGGGGTGGCCAGGGTACCACTTACCGGACTGTAGTTCAGCGGGGCCCGGCTGACGGCGATCGCCGGAAACGAGGACGGCTGCGGGCTGGCGGCCTGCACGTAGCCCACGCTGTCGCCGGCGCTGCTGCTGTACATGTCGATGGTCGGGCCCGGCGAGTTGGGCGCCGGGAAGCCCCCGCGGGTGCTGGCGGCCGCGTGCGGGGAGGCCGGGGGGCCGAACGCCTGCGCGGCGGCGGCGGCCGCCTGGTAGTTGTTCATCACTGAAAGAGCGAATCATCAGCCATCGCCCGCATTTAGCGTGAGCTCTCCAATCACCTGACAATGCTTGGGTCAGCAACGGGGTGTTGTTGTTGGGGGTGAGCTGGCCGTTGGTGAGGTCCACTGGAAAACAGCCAACAGAGCAGATTAATTCGGGACGTCTCGTCAGCGGGTGGTGGCGTTCAGTAATCACCACACTACGATAACACTACGAGGTGTGCGGTGGACATAATCACATAGGGACAAAATCACATAGCATAAAACAACATGTGAAAAATAACATGTTGAAATAAGAATATTTCACGCATTGTCCAAGGCTATAATGCCAATGATCCAATGAATTTTTTACGTACTAGCAGTCACCTTTATTAATATTTTTTAATGTTTCTTGTATATGCTGTTTCATAGTGACGTAGCTACGGGGAAGCAAGTGGAAGCAATGCGTCAGGGCCCCCGCTTCAAGGGGGCCCTGTTTGCACTGACGATACTAAATTCCGATCCGCAATTTGTCACTTCATAGGCAGGCCATCATAAAACATCGGCACTACAAAAATTAATAAGGGCCCCATGGTTAGAATTCGCTTCCAGGCCCCAAAAACAGCCACTGCTGTTTTATTATTAAATCTTTTTCGTAATAAGTTACTGATAATACATTGTATTATAGGAAATATTTGCGAATAAAAAATCATTTGAAGCAGTGATTGCTGCTTTTGTGTTTTGTAAATCATTTGAATTTGTGTTTTTGCAATATTTTTCTTTCCTTTTAATGAAGAAATTAATATAAACTTAAAGAAAGTTAAACCTAAAGAATGATTTTGTCCCTATGTGATTTCGTCGTATGTGATTTTGTCATATGGGACCGAGGTGTGCAATGGTCGTCTTGTTTCCGGCATGGCGAAACACACGATTTGAATTTGGCGCGCGAGCGCGAGCGTCACACTCGTGACGCAATAACCTCAAATGTCGCCATTGTCATGGCGTAATCTCTTCGGCCAGAGTGCATCGAGCAGTGATGGCGTTTGTGATGGATGGACGTCGCATTGGAAAAACGTCGTCGAGCGTTTTGCCGCTGCTACCCTCGTCCATCCATCATGGTGGTTGATGGACCGGCTGCGATTCGACAGCCGATGGATGGATGGATCGTGTGTTTGCGACATCCGGTCATGTGAGTACGTTTTGATTTGTCTGCGTCTGGTTAGAATACACTAAGGCTAGTCGGGTAATACCTAACGACGACGAACGGCACTAGAAAGATATTGTATATATTGTCTATATATAGTCTAACATCATTCGCACTCGACGGCCATACAACTACGACTATCTAGACTGCGCTACTACCTTCACTAGATCGCCACTCATCCGTCCATCTATCATTACTATCGCACTATCAGATTACGCAACTCTAATACTAGTCTCACATCGAATTACAAACGACTCAGGTGGAAGCGCTCTAGTTGTCTAAGACGCCGATGGCGCTACGGTAATAGTCAACATTAGATCACATGTACTGCCGCTAGAAGTCTGCAATGAGTGGTACTCGCCCCACAAGGTCGCGCCCGGTCGGCGTCCGCGCAGACATTCGCCACCTAAGAGCGGAGAGGGGGAAGGGGGCAGGCGTCGACGGCGCCGGCAGGAAGACGCACACCCGGACGCAGCGGGCCCCCAGCCTGGGCTCGCGCCTGGCACCTGGCACCTGGCCCATCGCATTCACACACACGCACAACACACCCAGGCACACCTCGCTTCGGTACTCCCCTATATTGATAGTGCGGCAGGTACGCTCACTTGCAACAAGCAACAGTCTTATATTTGAAAATAACATCGAATCAGGTATGCATAGACAGAGCTTAGCGATAGGTTAGCGTCGGCCGCGTCGTCCTGGACCGGCTCGGCAGCCTCCTGCAGATGCGTCTGGCGGGCACGCGCGATCTGCGCTATAGGCTAGGCGGGCAAGGGGTCTGGGCAGGGCAGAGTGGGTGCCCCGGGGTGCCATGCTCCTGTGAACGCCGGCGACGCCGGGTGGGACGGTAGGGCGGCCGCGAGACCGCCGAATATAGCGTAGAAAAATACCGAGGCAATCAGCATGAGGTCATGGTAAGCGCATAGTTTCCTCCTCCTCCTCCTCCTCCTCCTCTCTGCGTGGCGGCTCTGTTGAGGGAGCGCTGGTGGCTTGTGGCGGCGGCGGCGCAATGGAGGGTGAGTGGACTGGGCTGGGGGTGGGGGGCGTTCTACCTAGAAACCGCTATGAACATCTAACAATTACGTCTCTCGACCTAACCTAACAAGTACGTTTACTGCTGCTTCGATTAGTAATAGTAGTAGTAGGTAGTAGTAGTAGTAATAGTAGTAGTAGTAGTAGTAGGTGGTAACGCTAGAGCCTACGAAACTCGGGTAGAACAAGGTACAAGAGAGTGCCTATTACAGCAGTCGCGTAGTCAACGTGTGCGGGTTCAGCGGGTAGGGGGGTGGGGGTGGGGGGGTGAAGTGTGCGCCCAGTCGTCGACGCAACAACCCTTGCTGCGCGTCCTCTCGAATCAATTCGGCGGGCGGATTTGAAATATGCAAATGCGACCGCAGCGCCGCCGCGCGGCCGTGAGCGGCGTTGGGGCGCAGGGCCGCTAATGCGATGATTATTAATGTACCAGCCCGCCCGAATTCGCAGCAGATCCATGAATTCTAAAGCGGCTCCCACGCGGCGGCGGCGGCAGCGGCGGCGATAGAGACAGAGGGGGTGTGTGGGGGTGAGAGGCGGAGAGGGCGCTCGTTCACAGGGGCATGGCATGCAGGCTCGCCGGGCCACCGTACACGCCGAGATGCTCGAGCGGGTACGGGAGAAGCGGCAGTGGATGGTGGTGGTGGTGGTGCAAGCTGGCCAGAGCATTACCTGTGGGATACGGCAGTCCGAAACTAGGATAGCCCGAATAACCTCGACCGGCGGCATAGGCGGCGTACGCGGCAGGAAAACCTGAAACACGACAAGCACACAGCAGGCATTAGTCGGGTGGCATTAGTCGCCCGCCGCCCCCGCCGCCCCCATCGCCCCTGCCACGGGGTGGCGGTGGCAGCATGAGCAGATGGGATACACACAGAGAGAGAGAGAGAGAGAAAGAGAGGTGGCTGGTGGTCCAGTTGCGCGCTGCGGCTGCGTTCCGGAAAACGGCGCCCTCTATGCTGGGCTAGCACATGGGGGAGCGAGCGAGCGAGCGAGCGAGAGAGAGAGAGCGAGAGAGCGAGCATGCATGGATGACTGAGGCAGGGAAGAGGTGTGCACACTCACCGTCCGGCAGAGCTCCAAGTGACCACATAAAATCTATAAAGAGCAAAAAGTCAGCGGTTAGTAAGTTGGTCGAGGGGGGTGACGGGTGGCGCCGCGCGCGATCTGTCGCCACGAGCGGAAGCCGGTCAACTACCGGCCGACTACGGCCACACCTGCGAACGCCTGGGTTATTCTGGGCTAAGCGGATCACTACGCGGACGTTAGGGGTAGGAAGCCTACGCAGTGCTAGTAGGGGCATCCGCATCTGCAAGGGGAGCAGCCGGCCTGGGCCGCTCAGCTACAGTGCGCTGCTGCCTAGACTAGTCTAAGCTCTTGCTGCACCTTCCTGGTCTAAGGGCGGGCCTAGGGCCGGCGACTTGGTAACGTTACAGAGCACACACACTCACATGTACATAGAAACAACGAGCGAGATAAAGACGGTTAGAGATACAGAGAGAGAGAGAGAGACAGAGAGAGGTTAGATAATATGGTAAGAGAGTACCTAAACTGCCCCTGCGGCAGCCGCAGGGCGCACGCACACCTAAACAATGTTGGCTAGAATACAGTATGGCTACGGCTGCAGCTGCGGCCAACGTTACCCTCTCTGGCTCGCAACCTATAATGGGCGAGTCAATGTTAGCTTGGAACAGTAATAGTAGTAGTAGAAGTAGCAGTAGCAGTAGTAGTGGCGGGAGGACTAGAGAGCTACACTCGTGTCTACGCCTCGACCATCGTCGCAGTGGCAGTCATCCCCTGCGCACCCTCCGCCGCGCCCGCGACGGGATCCGAGCGAGCGCGGTGCTACTTACGGTTCGACCCTCGGTCCGCAGCAGCCCCAGCGGCCGGCAGCTACAAAAGCACAGCAAACACGTGATCTACGAGCGGGGGGACAGCAGGCGGCCCGGGTCTCTGCTCGCGGGTGCGGGACGGAGCGGCAGAGGAGGAGGGCGCGGGAGGGCATAGAGGGCAGTCGCGCCTACAGGCCGAGCGAGTTGGCGTAGAGCGCGGGCAGCTCGAGGCCCTGCACGCCGAGCAGGTCGCTCATGGTGTAGGTGAGGGCGGCGGGCGCGGGCCTCCCGGCTGCGGCGGCGGGCAGCGGCCGCAGGGTGGCCGCCGGCGCAGCAAACACCCGCTTGCATCCCGTCACGTCGTAGACGGCGGAGGCGTGCAGCAGGGGCGTCGGCGCCACGGCGATGTGCGCCACCGGGAAGGCGGCGGCGGCGGCGGGCGCCGCGGGAAGAGGGTAGGGGGCAAAGCGCAGCGCGGAAGTGGCCGCCGCGGCGGCGCTCGCCACCGGACCAGCGGAGGCAGCGGCGGCAGCGGCGGCGGCGGCGGCGGCGGCGTTCATCAGCACCAACTCACCGTAAGCCCCACGGCCCGCCACGCGCGTCTTGGCCAGGTTCGCCGGCAGCATCACCTCCTTGGGCTGCGCCTTCTTGCACTCCACCTGAAAGCCGAGCCCACCATCAGTGAGGTGCATGCAACCCCCTCCCCCTCACAGCAACCGCACCATCTTATTGTTGATCTCGTGGAAGTGGATCTCGCAGACCTTGTCGACCACGTCTTCGCTCTGAAACGTCACGAAGCCGAAACCTGCAACAGACACACGACCACATCAGCGCCATCTATTGTTGACGGGGTTGGGGGGTGGGGGTTGCGCGCACCGTTATCGCGGCTATGATAGACGACTTCCGGCGACTTTTTCGCTGATTTCGGCAATCATGCAGATAACTTTTTAAACAGTTTTAATTAATTTCGCAAGCGGCCGCACACACGAAACTAACCCCAATGCCCAGTGGTGGCAATGGCGAGATCATTACGCGGACGGGGCGGCATCGCCACAAAGGCAGGCGATAAGAAGCGCAATAAACGGTCTCGTCAAAGCGGCCGCCGCCGCGAGGGGGTTGCGGGCTGCCGATGCGATTGAGGGAGGTTAGGGTGGCGGCGACATGATTAATTCGTTTGTTGTGCTGCACGCGCAAGGGCAGAAACATTCCGCCGCTCGTCTCTAGACGACATTCCGGAAAACCGGAAGCGCGCCCAAGGTCGAGTGGCCTCAGAATTCAATTACAAAACGCAAATCGAAAGACGTGAAATATGGCGAACGAAGGGTGAAATAAAACAAATCTAAATTCAAAACCGGGGGGCGCCAAAAGCAGAGCACTCTATCGGAAGTGCGGATAACTTTCGCATTAAACGATCGCCATTGACGCACTTTATCACTGACGCTCGGATTAGGGGTGCGATATGCCAGCCGCAGCATAACCTCTCGCAGGTGGGTCATCTCGCCGAAAATGTGAGGTTATGCGGGCGTGAGTAATTAAACCGGGCGCATTTGATCGAGTCGCGAGCGCCATCTGCGGCCGCCATTAGTGTCGCAGGGAGGCGGCGGCCGGAAAGGCAAAAGCGCGGCCGAAATGTCGCGCGCAGATTGTGTTTGTATGCTAATGCCGGCAGGGTGGGGCGGGGCCGCCGTTATTCCGTGTTTTTGCGACATTTCCGGTTCCATGCGACGGCGGCGGAGGCGGCTAAGGCTCTTATCGGGCGACTCGGCAGCCGCCGCCGCTAAGCCGGCCGCCGCCGGTACGTGCATGTGCAAATCCGGATGGCCGGAAGTGGATGCGACCTAACCTCGCAAGCGCCATAAATAATTGCGACAAAAGCGAGCGGCGCGGCTTAGAGGTGCATCGAATGCGTGCCGCTTTGTTGCCTGCATTGTGCGGCCGCCGGCAGGGGGCGCCAGCTGCGTATCCCAGCATCCGCTCGTATTTCACTGATACGCCCGCCGCCATGGGGTGGCCATCCCAGCTCGCCGCGCGGCGATTTAATTACGCCCCCCCCCTCCCGGTTCCGGTCGCGTGCGACTAATACCTTCGCTACCATCCGCATGGCGGCGCCACTTGCGCCGGAAAAATTACCCCATGCGTGGATATGGAATACAATTCCTACGATCGCGTTGCGGGGGTGAATTTGCCAAACTTAATAAATGCGCGCAACAATGCATCCGGCCACCAGATGGCGCTGGCGATGGGCGCTCGCGTTTGACGGTTGACGGTTGGGTTAACTGGGCGAGAACGAACCGTCATTAATCAATAGGCGAGTTTAATTAAGATGCGTTCATTAGCAGGCCGATAATTAATGAGTATGCTTTTGTTTCTCTCCGCAGCCACCAGATGGCAGCAGTAGTCGGCACCACCATGTGGCATCATCCGCCATCATCCACCTGTTCGCGGTGAGTACCCAGATTGCAATCGATGCGAGTGCGTTCGTTGTTTCGCCGCCATAACCTCAACCCTAATGCGAACAAATGAGTCGGGGTGGCAGGCAATGCGTCACGAGTGATTAGCTTGCATCGGCGCTTCATGCGGCCGAGATTCGCCCTGACAAATGGCCATTCGGTCGTAGAGGGCGCTGCCGGCAGTCTCGCGCGCTCACCGCAATTAAGAGCGCTGCGAGGGCGTCTAATTACAATCAATGGCAATCATTACCGACCAGCGGCCAGATGCGGGGTGCAGATGACTGCTGGCGGCCGTTGGCTGATAAATCGACCGCAGCGCCATTGCCACGCGGCGAAAAAGAGGCGCGCGATGATTAATCGCAAACGCACCCCTCCTCATTGACGGCAGTTTTGAACGCGACCGACAGTGGCGCCATCTATTGTTGATCATTGCAATTACTCGCGCAACGCGGAAAAGTTCGGCGACGCGACATGAGAGAAGATTTATCATCGCACTCGCATTCATCCCCGAAACATATTCATGCATTGCTAGCTGGCTGCGGCGGGGGTGGGGGGGTTGGCCGAAGTGCCACTCATCGTGTGCGCTCTCACGTGTCTGTTGACTGCTTCGCGGCGCGATCATTATCATTGTTGTGCTTAGCGTTCGCTTCACACCCCCCACCCCCACCCCCTAACCATCGGGCGACTTACCTCGATGCCGATTCGTCTGCTTGTCGAACATCAGCATTGCGTCCTCGATCTGCAAGCACACAAAAGAAGGGCAGTTAGGCTGCGTCCACATTCAGGGTGCGGGCGCGAGGGTAATTACGCTGCAACGCAGCACAAAGGGAGCTTTTTTAGAGCGCGCGCGCCTGGCGCGTAAATCACGTTTAATTGCGAGCGCGCGCGCTGTTTTTAATACCCGCCGGTAGTTGGCGGGGGTGCGGGGGTGAGTGGCTGGTAGAGGCGAGTGGCTGCCGGGGCATCTCCGGACATCCACGCTCGTTCGCATGGATCATAATGATTTGGCGGCGGCGCAATTATTAAGAGGTGAGGGGTGTGGGGGGTGGCGCTCCCTGGGAGCCGTTGGAGCGGATATCCGGCCGAACGAAGACGCTCATCAATTCGACGCTTTAACGGCACCTTGGAGAGCGGCGGCGAGGGCGGCGGCGGCGTGAGGAAGTGCGTCTTTTCGCTTGCCACCCCCGCATCCGGCCGACGCACTCATGATAAAACATTTATGTAGATTGCGCCGCCAGCACGGCCAAATTGCGTTATTGCAAATGAGTCAGTTGCCGCCACCCCATGGCCCGACTGCGCGCCATCTATCAAATCTGCATTCGCTGCGTCCGAACAGTTTTATTTCGCGTTGCCGGGGGGTGAAACTTTCCAAATTGCGATGTTATGCGCAGAGAGAGGTGGCAGGGTAGGGGATGGGGGGGCTTGCCATCTAGAGCATTAGGCTGTGGTGCAGTTTGCTGTTCCATTCCATTACAAATCGCAACTCACAGATGGCGCAAGCATCGATCCTATTGCACAGAGAGCAAGATGGTCGCAAGTTAATGCAACCGGATAATTGTCGCTCGTGATGGATGCGCTAGTACGTTGTGCCATCGTGTCACATTAATATCGCCGGAACGCGGCAACCCTCCCGGCGGGCGAACTAATTCCACCAACCATCATGAATCAAGCACGTGATCAGCAAATGCCACATGCTAACGATGCACTGATATTCAACTGCAGCCGACTACCGCCATCTAGGGGCCAGTTGGCGAACGAGACAGAGGGTTGATACGGGAAGGCGGGAAATAGCGTCCCTCGAAGCATGCAATAAATCACTGTAAAAAGTTCCGATATGAAATGTTCAATGAAAGGTTATGGTGGTTGGCGGCAGATGGCGCCACATGCTGTAGTGAAAGCTGATTGTCAAAGGTGCACGCATGAAATAAAGAGCCGCAGTGCCTAGGGCTGGCAGGGGAGGCGAGGAAGAAGTCTGGAAGGCAATTCGGTGACTACGGCCATCTAGCGGCCAGTTGGAGAACGAAACAGGGAGTCGCTACGGGAAGGCGGGAAATAGTGTCTGTTGAAGCATGCAATAAATCACTGTAAAAAGTTCCGATATGAAATGGTCAATGGAGGGTTCTGGTGGTTGGCGGCAGATGGCGCCACATGCCGTAGTCATAGCTGATTGTCGATCAAAGGTGCATGCACGCAATGAGGAGCCGCAGCGTCAAGGGTTGGCAGGGGAGGCGAGGAAAAAGTCTGGAAGGCATTTCGGGGACTACCGCCATCTAGCGGCCAGTTGGAGAACGAAACAGGGAGTCGCTACGGGAAGGCGGGAAATAGTGTCAGTTGAAGAATGCAATAAATCACTGTAAAAAGTTCCGATATGAAATGGTCAATGGAGGGTTCTGGTGGTTGGCGGCAGATGGCGCCACATGCCGTAGTCATAGCTGATTGTCGATCAAAGGTGCATGCACGCAATGAGGAGCCGCAGCGTCAAGGGTTGGCAGGGGAGGCGAGGAAAAAGTCTGGAAGGCAATTCGGGGAGAATTGATGGGGAAATTCCAGCTCGCTGAGCTGGAGCGCGAGCTGACGCTAACAATCGCCGCCGCCCCAAGATGGATCTGCTCACTAATTGCGTCCGAGAACAAGAACGAGTTAATTTAACTTTGCGAAAGTTATTTAAATAGGCTTTAAATATTTGCGAGGCGGCGGCGGCGGCGGGGCGCGCTGCCTTGGGGGTGCGATGGGGCGGCGATACGTTACACAAACGCATATTTAGCGCAAGAATGCCGCTGAAATTCAATTAAAATCCAGACCGCCGAAGACAAGTTGGTAAAACTCGTGATTGAAACATCCTCGCGGCAGCCACCCCCTGCACCGAAATTGTTGTTGTTTGAGGCGCCAGGCGGGGGTGCGGTTAGCCCATCCACCTTCCGCCATCAGAGGTGGCATCGAAGTTCCTCAATCAGGCGCCGTCCCAAGTGGGCAGCTGCCGCATTAGCATACCCCACAACTTTGACTGCCAGGCCAGGGGGAGTAAATGTATTCTGAAGTGAAATCGGGCACTCCCTCACTGGACGTTGTATCGATAATCCGTCCCGGATGGCCAAGACGCGGCCGCACCCTGGAGGGCAAAGCGGAAGTGGGGGCAGGGTGCAGCCGAGGTGCGAGTTTCCGGCGGATCCGGTGACCTCTTCTGGCGCAAGTCGCCATAAACGAGTTTTATGTCAGTCATTGTCGTCAGGGTTATTGCGACGCGAAATTAACCGTCCACCCCATGGCCCTAAATCTGCAGCCATCAACGAAGAGCTGAGTGCGTGGGTGCGCCCATTTTTTCCCGGCTGCCCCACGGGAACCTCGAGCGTCGTTTAATTACATCCACAGTTGAGCGCACTTTCATGAGCCTCCTCGAAGGAGCCGGCAGTCTGGGGGACGGATTAGAAATTCAATTTCCCTGTCTCCACTGCCCCACATAAGAAGCAGCTCCATTACAAATGGCCGCCGATTAGGGACGCGAGAAAGTGGTCGAACGATGGCGGCAAGAATTGGGGAGCAGGACGGGCGACCGCAGTCCGGGGAGGGGGGAGAGATGGCGCTGCGGAAGACTAGGACTAGGATAGGCTAGACAAGTAGTCTGCAGTGCAAATTTGCATTCCGGCAATTATTCAAAGCATGCGAGTGTGTGGCGAGTTGCGGCGCCCCCTGACGGCGCAATTGGGAAATACTTAATGCCAGGACGGAAGACACGCAGCGGAAACGGGGAGCCGAGCTAAGCCAAGTCATCACTAACCCGGACGTATTCGGACCGGACGAATAGACTGGATTACACAGAGACTACCAAGGCGGGAGATTAGACAGGAGCAGAGTGGAGTCTAGTTGCCGGCGTCGCGTAGAGATGGCGCGCGCATTTGATTAGTTGCAGCGCGCTCGCAATCTAAACATTTCCACTTGCATAAACACGTCCGTAATCTGCGACTGCTTGCCGCTGCGACGAAGCCGGAAGCAAACATATGAGCGGGCCAAGGGGGTGGCTGCAGGGTGGCGGCGGCAATCAGATCGAGCGGCATTGCACTCCAGTGACCTGAGACTTACTTCTCCGGCAGTGGCAGAACTTATTTGCATGCGGTAGGTGCGGTAGGTGACAAGTTAATGGACATCAATTTAATTAAATCCACCCCCAGCGGCACTCGAGACGCCCGCCTCTCGTATTTTGGTCAATCGCGAATGATTTTTCGCCAAGCTGATCACTTACCGGCCCAAATTGCTCGAAGTAGCTTTTCACGTCCTCGAGGGTTGTGGGCGCCGACAGCCCCCCGACGAATATTTTTTTCGTCCTGGTTACCATCTGCAACAACAACGCCACAATCAGAACGGGGGCGCAATGACGGGGAGTTGGGCGAGGGCGGAAAGCTCGCAGGGGCGCATCGCGGGGCGGGGGTGGCTTGAGGAAGAGAATGGAACTCCGGCAAATTGGGCGAAGGAAACGTGCGAAACAACTCAAGTGCGGGCGTAATGATCAAACACTCAGCGCACGGGGGTAGCACGCGTCCCGCCGGAGGGGCGCACAGTGCGCTGCAATTTAAAAGGCTCGCGCCTCCGCCTCACGCAGTGTCAATATTTCAGCGGAAATCTCCCTCAGCGCCGCCGACGGCCACGTCTCATTAGCGCGCCCATGATGCGCAGCGCCATCTGTGGGCGAATCGCTGAACCGCCACGATAATCGCGCTCCGTTGCAAACGCATCAAATTGATGACACAGGTTATATTTGCAAATTCGTAGCGCGATAACGCAATCATCGAGTTGCGTACACTCGCCGCAAGATGGCGCCACTGCTACGGCGTAATATATATCAATATCGTCGTATTTGCAGTAGATCAACGAGTTGCCTAGCCGCTCCTGAATGCATAACGTAGGCAGCCAATGCGGCAGCGATGATAATTTGGCAACACTGCGAACTCAGCGCAAAAGTGTTTGCTCATTGCGGCGAGTCGAGCAATCCAGCTGGTTCGGCGATATTTCGGCGACTCGTAAAGATCAGATCGGGGTGGGGGTTGTTGACATGGCTGCCCGATTAGTGCCGAATGATGAAACAAGATTTGATAATGATACACCTAGTAGTTCCTGAGAAAAGGCACAAAAACTGTGGTGACGTCATCGCCGAGTTGCGATCACGTTATCGCCGCGAAATCTGTGGGCAGTTTAATGACATTTCTCAGGAACTACTGGGTGTATCCGGATGATTCGAAGTGCATCCTGAGGGGCGTTTAATTGCGCATTTGATCACTTGAGATACATCTCAAATTCCTGCTGGTTCCTGAAGAAAATGACGACTTGGAAATGCGAAAATTTGCGGAAGTTTGCAATGAAAGCAATTGCGCAATGAAATGGCAATCAGTGCGGTAATTGAACAACTCCATCTATCGTCGAATCGACGCAATGAGCGTAATAAACACTGGCACTCGGAAAAATGAAAAATCCATGGCGGAAGTGGGGAGCGAGCGCAATTTCCGGGAAGCGCAATCGTGCACATGCGGCATGACGTGTCGAGGCAATTAGCGATAAGGGCCGAGATGCGAGCGCCATCGCAGTCAATTCGTGATTAATTGCGCTTGCTTGCCCCGTCTAGCTGCGCATTCGCGTTACTTCCGGCCGCAGTGTTTTCGCCTCGAATTTGAGTAATTTCGTGCGTCAGTGCGTGACGCGCGCGCCACGTTTTCCGTTTCTCCGCGTTTCCGCCACGCCGGGAACTCGCCCGACCGGCAAAGCAATCCGGAATGCTGTTGAGTCGATACCGGGCGGCCAGGAGCGGCCTGGATACGTCGGGCTCTTGCATGCCGATGTGGTGAACGCAAACTTTTTCCGCTGTTTAGGCGGAAGCGATGCAGAAAAGGCATTTGCCTGACAACAACTTTTGCTGCTTTGCGATGCTGTTTAATCGAACTTGTTTTGATCAAGCGTGAATTTGATTTAGGTGTTTTATTACGGGTTGCATAGTTATCAGGCGTTTCATTCATATTCTACATTTTACTAAAAATTTACTAGCAGTTGCATATTCTTAAAAATTTAGAAAAGTCTTGTCATTGGCTGGAGGGATCTACTACGAATTGTAGAAAAGCCGCAAAACTACTAGAAAAAAGAGAGTAATTAATAGTATTCAAGAACGCCTGATAATTATGCAAATTGTAATTTTTTAATTTAAAAATCCATTATGCACATTGTCAAGTTAAATGCCAAAATTAGCTAACATTTAGTGTTCTATTAATGCGTGAATTTCTATTTGAAATTATGTAACATAATATTAGGTTACAATATTAGCAGGTTGAATAATTATCAGGCAATTGATTGATGTGCTACATTTGATTAAGAATGAACTAGTCTTTGAAGATTCCTAAAACTTTAGAAAAGTATCGTCTCTATTACGAATTGTAGAAAAGCCGCAAAACTATTAGAAAGAAAATTATGCATAATTAATTATATTCAGAACGCCTGGTAATTATGCAACTTGTAGTTTTTCAATTAAATTTTTTTATATACTCATTGTCAAGCTAAATACCATTATTAGCCTCAATTCAGTGTCTTAATAATGCATGACTTAAATTATAAAATTATAATTATATAATTATAAGGCTTTTCTCTAACGTGTCACATTTTATTTAAAATTGAGTAAAAAAATTCAAAAAGTTTAAGGAAGTATAGACATTGGCAAGAAGGATCATTTGTCATGCTACGAAAGCCACAATACATGCCATAAAAAGTTTTTCATACGGAAATTTTGTTTGGGAACGCCTGATAATTATGCAACACATTTGTATTGAAGTTTTTCAATTAAAAAATCTATTATGCATATTGAAAAGCCAAACACCAAAATTAGCCTCAATTCACTATTTTATTAATGCATAAATTTCAATATGAAATTATGAAAAACATTGTCTTATACATAATTATCAAGCGGTTCATTGATGTTTTACATTTTATTAAAAACGAACTAGCCTTAGCAAAAGAGCCTTAAAAGAGTCTCGACATTAGTTGCTGAGATATGTTGCAAATTGCAAAAAAGGCAGCAAAAATTGTCATAAAAAAGTTATTCATAATTAATAGTATTTAAGAACGCCTGGTAATTATGCAACCGCTCGTTTTTCAATTTGAAAACTGCTTATGCACATTGACAAGCTAAATTCCAGTATTAGCCACAATTCCTGTATTAATAATGCATGAATTAAATTATGAAATTATGAAAAACAATATCAGATCACAATATTAGAACTGTGCATAATTATCAGGCGGTTCGTCCATGGGTTATATTTTATTAAAATTTTACTAGCCTATGCAAGTTCTTAAAAGTTTAGAAAAGTGTCGATATTGACTGCTGAAATCTAATGCTAATTGCAGAAAAGGCGCAGAATTATTACAAAAAAATTATGCATAATTAATAGTATTCAAGAACGCCTGGTAATTATGCAACATGTAGTTTTTCAATGTAAAAATTTATTATGCACATTGACAAGCCAAACACCAAAATTAGCCGCATTTCAGTATTTTATTAATGCATGAATTTCAATATGAAATATTCAACAACATTGTTATATACCAATATTAGTCACTGTGCATAATTATCAGGCGTTTCTTTGACAAGATCAATTTCATTAAAAATGTAGAAACCTAGATAAATTCTCACAAAGTTGGGAACTAGTAGATTTCTACCATATAGATTAGTTACCAATAGGAAGAAGCCGCGTAAGGAAGTTTCTCAAAACAAAAAAAAAGTGTTCAAGTACGCCTGATAAATATGCACTCGGATCATAAGTGGTTTTTCAGTTTATGATGCACATTATCAAGCCATAGAATTGCCCCTAATTCACTTGTTGGTAAATGTTATCAATATTTCAGCGATTCGTTTCCAGCAGTCGAGTCGAAAGAAGTTCGAGTCAATTAGAAGGAAAGAAAGCTAGTTTGAATGCAAGGCAATGCGAGCAGACGCTGAAATTGGCTGCAATCACTATTTAATTGAGCGTTTATTCACGAAAGTCAAAGGCAAAAAGCGGCCAATTCGATATCGCTTTGGCGAGTTGGTTTCCTCGTGCGGCATGACGTCGCAGAGGGCGCAAGAAGCGCAAACACGCGTCGAGCGTGCGACGCGCCGGTGTAATTAGCGCGATAACTTAGCGCTAAATTGATTATAATTACAGGTGACGGCGCAAGGGGTCGCGCTGCCCGCTTAATTATTGCGTGTCGTATTCGCATGCGTAGCCGGCCAATCAACGCGTAAATAATGAGCGATAATTGTCCAAGGCTTGCTGAAGAAACAAATGAAGTTGGCAGCGATAGTTCCACCATTGCCCGCCAGATGGCGCTGTTGCGGGTCATGGTAGCTGGCAAGAAGATAAAATCAAGTGAGGGGTAGTGCGTGTGGCGGCGGCGGCGGCGAAAGCTATCAGGTTTACACTTCATTAGCGGGATTTGCTTCCCTCTGCCGCCGCCAGGGGCTTATCCGGCGCTGGCGGCGGCGGTGATGATGATACCTGCGTATTATCGCATTGAAAATTACCACTCAACTGAATCGTCACTTCATCAGTATTCCTTATCATTATCGCGAATTTCTTCAATTTGCTAAGCTAAGATTACGCAGAAATGAGTCAAGACGAGAAATTGTTAAACGAGATTGTTGTGGATTTTGAGAAACAATTTTCATGAAATTTCAGTGACAGTTTTGGAGGGAAATTTAGATAAGAATTAAACAGAGGATTTCAAGATTAAATTTCATTAAAGCTCAAAATTTGATTCCAAGATTTTAAAGAATGTCAATAACAAATACTTTTCTTTAACAAATCTCATGGCGGGATCGAAATTCGGCGATGACGCGATCACAAGTCGTCCATTACGTCATAGTAAGTCTGTGATTTGCAGGCTAACCGCTCATTTTAGGAAAACCTTTCATAGCTCATTGGATTGGTGGTTTAATTCTCTGTTTTTTGCAATAATAATTTATTATCAACTTGGCTGCAATTTGAAAATTAAACCAGTTTCTGATATAAAATATCAAGTGAAACATGCGAAATCTTAGGTTGGAAACATAAAAAAAGTGATTTTCAAAAAAGTAGCTGGAATTTGATTCTCATTGAAAAATTATCGATAAATCAGTTGGCAATTAAAGATTGTCTTTAACTATAGATTTGGATGTGGAATATGAACAGCATTAATTGCAACTTTGGGAAGTTATTCGCAGGGACGGCTCTAGGTGGAGTAAACGATGCGTTGCATCGGGGCAACCTGAGATCTTCTAAAATAATAGTATCAGAAATTGTCATTAAGGCGCCAAAATGCTGGAGCCGGCACTGGTTATGCGTAATATTGTTGTTCTACCTTGAAAGGGCATGAATTAGTAGACACCTAGGTGCATTAAAAGTGCAATTTGGCGCATTCGCAGCATTTCCGTGTTTGCATTTTGCCGGCGCGCACGAATTCGCATTGTGATTTAAAGCGGGGAAAGTTATTAGGCAATTGCGGCATTAAATTGAATAATGCTTAGCTCCAGGGAGTGCTTGACTAAATCCGGAATTTGCGCTCGAAGCGGCTGCATTAAGGGCCGATTACATCGGCGCGCACTTTCGCCCGTCCACGCGCATCAATTGCAACCCCCCCCCCCCAAACCGCCAGTATCGCAGCAACTTACTCTCGAGCCGCCACTGGCGATCATGCTGCACTCGCGATCGCGATCAGACGCCAACTGCGGCCATCCGCAGCATCCGACTCGCATCTCTAATCAGGGCGACAGTTACTCGCCGGCGCCAGCTAATCGCGCCAGCCACTTTTCGCCGCTTTCGCTCCGTTTGAGGTTATGGCTGAACGGTAAACGTAATCCAAGCCGCGCATCCGCTCGCCCTAATGCATGCGGCCAGAGTGGCCAAGCCACCCTCCGCCATCGATTGACGCAACAGCGGAGTGAGCGAAACCAGCTTGCCCATCACCTCGAAGGGTTGCTCGCAAATGCGACTAATTTCCGCGCAAGGGATGCGCACGGGTGCGGAGGGGCGCTTGATTTCGAATTCATTGCGCCGCGGCGCGTGCATAAAAAATTCCATTACAAGTGCGCGCCGGGGTGGCCACCCCTCGGCAGCGCTAATAGCGTATTAATAATAATGGCGGGTTGTATTTGTTCGACGAGTGCATTAGCAGCGCGTAATTAAAGGTCAACACATGACGATTCGCCCAAAAAGTGGCGAATTCACCCCCAACGAGGGTGGCGATGTGCCAGTCGTGCGTCAATAATTGCGCAAACAAACACGAACGCCGTTTCATCCCCTAGTGCGAAACGTCAAAAACCAACACTGTGCAAATAAATTTTTGAAAAATCGCCCCCCGATCGTTGCCGAACGGAGAGGTAACATTTTTTAGAGCGCAAAAGTTTGAAAAGTTTGCCCAAAGTGGGCAAGAAGCGCGAGAAGGGTGCGGGTGCGAGTCCGCGTCCAGGGGTTGCGGGACACACTCACTGTGCGATCAATCCTGGTGGTGGCGGCGACGAGCGGCGGCGGCGGCGGCGGCCAGCTGCCGACCGATGCGAGGGCAGCCGTGGCGGAGGACGTGGACGTCGTCCTCGGCGAGCTGGTGCACCACTGGGTACCGCGACCGAATGCGACGGCGACGGCGACGGCGGCGACGGCGGCGGCGGCGGCGGACGTTTGTATCGACGCTCGGGCGCGGGTGTAATGTGCAGCAGCTCTGCGTTTGCCCGGGTGGCGGTTCGCAGCAGACAGCCGCTCAGACCCGGAGTCGTCGCACGCGCGCTTCCACCACGTGACCCGAGCGAATGCGCCGCCGCCACCACCTCCGTCGCCGCCGCCGCCGCCGACGCCAGCGCTGCACTCTTCGCCGCGTCGCCATGCCAACCGAGTGCACACGCAGCCCAAGACAGAGCTCTACCTTACCGACGCCGCCGGCAAAGAAGGTGCGCGCCTGCCAAAGACGTGTGAATGGCGGCCGCCGCGTAATTGAGCCAGTTCCGCAAGCGTTGTTCGCGCGCTCATCCCCCATCAGCCACCCCAACCACCCCACCCCCAACCCTCGCTATACCATGACCAGGGACAGGGCACTGGCATCCGCACGCAGGAGACGTCCGGAGCGCGGAAAGTCACTCGTCGATAATACAGCGCACGTTTTAATTGCACCCGCCAGGGGGGGTGCGGCGAATTCGCCAGTGGGGAAAGTGGCACGCGAACGCGATCGACGCGATCGCGCCCGCATATCGATCAAACGCGCCTCCGGCGTCTTGCGATAGCGGGGGGGCGGGGGGTGGGCACCCCCGTGCACCGGCGCGCCTAACAATGTGGTCAAATAAAGTCAATACATCAGCCGGCGCCTCGCAGCGCGAATTGCGGCCGCCGCTAATCAACCGCGAGCCGCCCTGATTGCCAACCGCAGCGCCATCTGGCGGCCCCGTCGGACACTTTCAGATCCGGTTGGGGGCGCGCGGCAGCAGGCAGGCAGGCAGGCAGGCAGATGGCGGCCCGCATTTCGATCGGCATCCGATGGCGGCGGCCGCGCAGGGGGTTGCCACCCCCGGTGGTGAATTGCGCGTATTTAAAAAGACGAATAGCGTCGTTCCGCTGATTCAGTTATCCGAATGCGATTCGCATCCCCGGCCAGCCCTGCAGCGGAGGATTACGCAATCGGAGCAACTGCGATAAGCCCGCCAGCGCCATCTGCAGCGGTTGCTTGACCTTCAGCCCGGATGCGGCAGCGCCGACGGGGCGCAGGGCGGAAAACGCCGGCGAAGTACGCACTGCATTCGCAAATAGTTTCGCTCCGGAACGCGGAGCTCTACTTTACCGACGCGCATGTTTATCATTTTTATCGCGTTGCCGGCGAGCGCGCACGCGGCACAGATGCGCCTAATGGCTAATTTCTAGGCTAAGTATCACGATCGCGCCGTTTGCCGCTTTCCGCCGACGCGCCCTTTGACCAGGGGTAGTTCGGCTCGCCCTGCGTTCGATTATGATATCAATACGCGATTGGAGCGTGCATGCGCCGCATGCCAATGCGAAGCGAAGCGTTTGCAAATGCAACCTCCACCCCACCCCACCCGAGGGGGTTGCGGGCGGCCACGACCTCAAGCAAATATTTCAGGCTGTGCGGGCGGATTTATGCGCGTGTTTGCGTCGGCTCTTTCGAATGTGCGTCCGGATGGCGATGCGGGGCGCGCCAAGACGGACGATGGCCGGGCGGCAGGGGGGCGGGGGGGAGGGCGCCCGAGGCGAGCGTCTCAGGCCGGAAAAGTTGCGAGCCTCACCCTGGCCGAAGGTGTATTGATTCCACGACGTGCAGTCACGCGTCGCCGGCGCCCGATAGTAAACATATTTTCCACCCCTAAAACGGCCAATCAAACATCGCGAAGGCGATCGCCGGAATGCCGTTGTCTCCGCACTCAAATCGCCGTGATAATGAGTTTTAGTTCCGGCCACGTCGCCAGAGGGCGCCACCATCGCGCGCGCTCGAAAATCCACATAATTTCGCGCCACCGCATTTTTGACAATGTCTCCGATTCGGGCGCGGATAATTGCGCCATTAATATTGATGCGGATGGGGCGGCCGGGGAAAATTAGGGGCAGTTCTTACCTTTGGGTGCGCTCGCCGCGGAAACGCTACTTTCGGGTCTATCTGCAACAGAGAGCACGCACTTTAGCCAAGGGTGGTTCAGCGCCATCTAGTGGCAGCGCACATCGATTCGTCTGGGGCGGGGGAGGTGGAGTGCCATCAAGGGCTGATTGGTTTCGGTCCGCGCCGCGCGACAATTACGCGGCAGCGCCACTTTTGACAATCGCCCCCGAGCGCACACGCCGCAATTTATAGTTTCCGGAAATCGCTTTCGGGGGTGATTTTTCGCGCCGATCGAATTACGAGCGGCTCCTCTGAGTGCAATCCGATGATGGGTTCGAGCATCCCTTGCTGGCAGGGCGGTAGCGTGGCGAAATTAAAACGCAGCGCAAAATTGACAGTTGACAGCACGCGGCACGTGGCCGGCAGCCATCTTGTTGAGGGCGCTGCGAGCGGCGTCGTAAAGCTGTCGAAAGTGAATAGGTGGCGCTCCATTCGCATTAATGAACCGACAAGATGCCCCGTTGCCGCTCACTTCCGCGGCGAGCGACTACAATTCAATCCACCCCCGGCCGCCCCCGGAACCTCGATCGAATGGCAGCCATACGTAACCTCAACCCCATCCGGCGGATAATTGAAATATTATCCTGCGCAAATACGGCGGAAGAATTGAATTCGTGCGTCCAATTATCTGCGAAATCCGACGACAGCGCCCTCTGCGACTGCCGAAAGATGCGTGTTTAATGAATTCGTTAATTGCCTGTGGACGTTGACGGCCGACCAGCGAGCCGAAGCGGCTGCGGGGGCGTCGGCACGCTGGCTGCCTAACCTAACCTAACCTCAACCGATACGTCAATGGCGTCGTTTAACGAGTGCCGCCATTTAATTAGCCCCGCCGACCGTGCCCAATATTGACACGGCCGTCGTAAATACTGTGGCGGTTGAGGTTATAAATACATACGACGCGCGCCAACGCAATTGCAGATTTCTGCAATTTGCAATTACAGGTGCCTGCAATAGTCGCATTAAACATGCATGCGGCCGTCCACGTGGGCATACTCACAATTCGATTAGAAAATGCATATTTAATCAGTACACGCGAGCGTTATCCTGCGCCAGGACGAGTCAGCTGACCTGACCGCCGATGGCGCCATCTAGCGGTGTGCTTGTTTTGACGCTGTGAATTATTCAATTGCAGAATGCAAAAACTCTGACATTGGCATCCGTCCTCGTCTCAACTGGCAATCCGGCAATCAGCTGCATTGGCAACATGGCCGTAACTAGGTGAGTTGTTCGAACATAACCTCGACAATGCTCGCATTTGCACAATCGATCGCATTAGGTGCACACTTCCGCATTCGGCCTATGTAGAGCTGATAGCAGCATGTAGATAATGCAGTATTAGCATGCCGGCCATCACGACCTCATTGACATTGACAGCGAACTCCAAATTCAAATCCAATATCCATCACCCATCAGGGTGGCGACAAATGGCGCTCTTAAAGCGTCGCTTCGCATCACGAGTGTCACGTTGGGATGCTGAGGCGCGAGACATTAGCTGGTACGGCCGGCCGCCGCGAGATGGCAGCACTCGGCGCCGCCATCAAATATGCCCCTACCACCGCTTTTTATGCGATTCAATTTCGCCCGGTTTACGGCGGTTCTCAATTGCGCACACCCTCGCGAATCAGTGGAATCATCCCCGTGGAATTCACTGCGGTGGGGCGGGAAGTTGTACTGGTCACCTACCTTCTTGCCGTCCAGCTCGTGAGCGCCCTGAGCGAGCACCTTGTCGACGCTAGTCGGGTCGGCGAACGTGATGAATCCAAATCCCCTAGAAGGCAACCACACGGGGGTAAGTTAGAGAAGAAGTGTGTGTGCGAGTTTGCCTATCGCCCGATAGATGGCGTCATCTTCGACTGTTTGCTTGCGTTACGATCACGTAACGCGCGAGAAGGATTTTAAAAGTTGCACGCCGTTGACGGGGGTGGCGGGGGTGGCTTGCGCGAAGCAAACAAGCGGGCGAAGAAGTTGTGGACGTTTGCATGGCTCGCATTCAATCAGGCATCGCGTCGCGACGCTTCACCTGGCGGAGCGTCGCGAGCGCAGGGGTGGCCGGGGGGTGGCGGTGGCGGCGGCGCCACTCTGGCCAAGTTGCAGTCCCATCGCAGCGCAGCGTTATCGCAATTATTTGCTTTGGCCCGTCGGCATTCGGCGCGCCAACCTTTCATCCCCCTGGCAACCCCTATCGCCCAATTTGCAATTGCGATGTGCAGCTGATAGCAGGCGAAAGTCGCAATAAAAGCGCTACTAATTGCTAGCGCAGGCGACGCGAGAGCGAAGTGTCGCTCGACAGGGTGGGGGTGGGGGTGGGGGTTGGGCACATAAATATTGGGCGAATGCCATTGACACGTAATTAAACGCTTTATTGGCGTGCGTGAGCAAACAGAGACGAAATGAGACGATTTGTCAGCGACAAGGGTGCGCACCACCTTGATGCGTAAGGGTATTGTGGGGATGGGAAGAAAGGCCAGCAGCAGTAGTAATGGCAGCAACAGCGAGCAGTGTAGCGGAGCGAGCAAGATGATTAATTCGGGCAAGCGGCGGTTGGGGGCGCCACCCCCCGGCCACGACAAATCCGCAGCGAGTGGATTTGTAAATGTCGCCACTTTGGGTCGCACTTGACGTTTAGCGTTGTCTGGATTAATATCCATAACAATGGCGCGATATCAATCTACGTGCAGCGCGCAGCCACCCCCGGCCGACGGGGGATGATGGCGGCGGTGGCGGCGGCGGCACGAATTCATTACCGGTCGACGGATGATCGAATGGGGCGACGCGAAGCCAGGCGCGAAAATCAATTTCGCCACCGCAACGTGTTCATATCGAAAGCAACCACCCCCTCACCCCCTCACACTCACGGTCGCCGAGCCCAGCATTGAGGGAAACGGCGAAGTGATAGTTGGGGACACGTTAAACGTGCGAGATTTAATTAGTCGCAAATATGGCGCACCCCGGCCGTCCACCTGTCCTACCCCTGCGAACGAGGGTGCTTTTGCGTAATCCGCCGATTGCGATCGCATGGCGAGCGTAATGACAGCGCAGGCCGAAGTAGATCAGTGCGCTATTACGACGAAGGGATGGCGGCACGATAGGGGTGGCTGCTGTAGGGGAGGAAGCGGCGAATGCGAAAATGTATAGTCATGCGACACGCAATCGCCCGCTCCTGCAACGAAGACGACGCGCCAAACGGCCGGACCATGCGCACCCCTTGACACCCCCTCACACACCCTCAACGAGCACGCGCGAAACTGTTATACAACAGACGGAATCACGTGCGATGATTTCAATTAATTGTTGATGCACATTCATGTTGACGACGGCGTCGCTTCAATGGGGTGCGCGCTCGATTTGGGGGTAGTAATAGATCAAGCAGTGATTACGTTGGCGATACGGGTGCTGATGGGAAATTGTGGCGTTTCCTAATAATTGCGATAATCGGGTCAGGCGGAAACGGCATAAATTCGCCCCGCACCCCCTTTTTCTAAGGAGCGCCGCGATTCTGATTAGACGCGAGGGGTGGAAGCGTGCAGACTGCTGCGATATTAACATTTTCATTTCGCCGCAAACAATTTATGCCGCAACTCTTCCGCTCGAAGGGGCGCTCGCATTTGAACTAATCTATGGGGGTGACATTCCTGTTTGAGGCCGCATATTTCTGCATTCTTGACATTTGCTTGCTGCCTCGCCTGGACGCAGCCCTCGGCGGGGCGATCGTGCTGGAATCAGATGTGCACCCCCTCGGCGCGATCACCCCGGATCGACACGACGAACAAGGGGTGGCTAATGAAAAGTATTGGCGGCGATAGCCGTGGATAATCAGCGTAATGCCCCAGTGCGGATATTTCACGCTGCGCGCCAAACTTTCGCGCTCGTTTCCCACCCCTTCGGGGCGACGGCAGCGCCGCCTGGCACGACGCGCACTGATGAAATACGCTCGTGTTTTGCAAACTTGTCCTGTCTACCTGGCGCCCGCCGGCGCCAACAAATGGCTGCGAAAACAGCGCGTCGCATCAGTGCCAAACGGCGGGGGTGGCAGGGGTGGCGCGCAAAGTCGCACGCGCCAAATGAGCGATAAGTCAGTCGGCGCCGATGTGATCGATGATGCGTGTGGACGTAACGAGCAATTTCGTTTTTGTGCGCGCGATTCACCCCCGGCTGACTAGTTCGCGCCACGGCCGTGAGATGGCGCTGCCGCATAGGGTGCGCGCGCGGCAACAGTGAGATGCAAATGCATTTAATAATCATGTCGAATTGGATAGATTTTGACGCGCGTTGTCTCGCCGGGCGACATGGGGTGGGGGTGGCGCTATGAATTAATTACGCTTGCAGCAGCGAAGCGCGCCCAAGACGCACGTCGGATTGCGTCTTATCTGAGTGCGCTCCGCAGCATCCGCGCGCTCGATCGCTATGCTTGACATGCTGCGAGGGGTGAGGGTGGCATGCAGATCGAAGTGGGCAAACACGTGACGGCTTGCGTCCAGATGACGCGGGCACGAATCTTGGCGAATTGTTAGCTCGGAATTAATTACGAGATGAGAGCAGCCCCCCCACCCCCAGAGTGCCCATCTTCCGGCGGCATGCAGTTTGATTAGTGGCTGGTAATTAGATTAATTAAGAGGCGCAATCGAAGCCTGAGCAGGTAATCCCTGATAAGCAGCGGAAACCCGGCGCGGGTTGCGGGTGGGGGGAGGGGGTGGCAGCAGGGCGGTCAGTTAGCGGACAAAGAAAGCGATGATCGTCAGATGATGCGGCCGCAATTGAGAGCAAATGCAGTGCAGAGCCGTAAAATGCGAGAGCCGCAATTGAGAGCCATTGCTGGCCATTTGGAAGCGCACCCCCCAAGTTGGCGGCTGCCCAAGCCCGAAGACGGCGGCCGGCAATTCGATCCGACTTGGAGAAATTGCTGCTTTCGCACTGCATTTCACAGCCGCAATTCGCGCAGATATAAGCGGACTCGTCCTGGCCATCGGCCGCCCTTTGGGGAGCCGTGATGGACTCGAGAAATCTCTAATTTATCTCAAGCTGGCAAAGGAGCTAACGCATATTCTTGTCGAAAGAGGACCAAATCAGTTCGGATCGGCGCCAATCAGCGCGAACTAGAGCGCCATCTACACGTTACTAGGAGAAGTAACATTTTATTCGCGCGATGCGGCTGTAGGCAACCCGTGCAGTATCCGGCAGTTTTCCTCCTGGTCAGTTGGCGTGTCATTAATCGAGGGACGGAGGGGGTTGGGGGTGCCCATTAGCGCATTAAATTCGCATCACGCCTTGGAGGGTGATTGTGGTGGCGCTGCCGTCAGCTGCCATCCGGCAACGCGGCATATTGCGCACTTTCTAATTGCGCGCGGCGTGCCTGCGATGCGCAGGGGTTGGGGGTTGAGAGCGCCATCAGATGGCGCCACCGGCGACGAATAAATGGCAAATTTCATTTGTCAGCTGTCAGTCGGTGGCAGGTGGCAGCCGGGGGTGGTGCAGATGCACAGATGCGAGACGAAGAACCCGCCTCCCACCCCTAAAAATCCATCATTTTTATCGCGCGTCCGCAGACAATGCGACCGGCAATCCGCTTCATTATCCAATCATTCAGCAAGCGCGCGCGCGCTTGTCTAGGCACAGTGCCATTGCGGGGTGGGCGGGGTGGGGTGGTGAGGGTGAGAGGGCACGAGATGTCGAATTAATTGTGTTATTCTTCCGGCATTCTTTTGAGTGCCTCCGCTGGCAAACAGTGTCCCGACGAGACTGCAATTTCAAAGTTGATTATTAATTTAGCGTGGATTGCCGCCCCCGGCGCCGCCGCCGCCGCCGCCGCCGCCATTGGGGCTGCGCGCTCGCTGCCATTATTTATTTCCGGCCGATGCGGACGCGGAAGACGCGGCCAAGTTTTTTCGCCGACCTGCCAGACCTGGCAGCGCGTTTCGCCGTCTGCCGGCTGACTTAATGCCATTGCGATCGGCGAGCGAGCGCACCCCTCGCCTCCCGCCCGCCGCCCGCCGCCCGTCAAGTTAGCTTCCGGGTTATGACGTGTTTTGTAATGGCAAATGAGCAAAGTTGGCGGCGATGCGCTCGTTCAATTACCCCGAGTGAAGCCGGGATTAGGCTCGTTTGCCTCCCGCCGGAGCGCGCGTAATTGTTGCAAAATTAGAGAGGGTGGGAGAGGGTGAAGGTAAGCGGATCACCGGTCCGGCACACGCCGGCCTCGTCTTCATTTGCCCACTTAGTTGGCTGCCAAGGACTTTTAATTCCGCTTAATCATCCCTCTCTCTCTCTCTCACTGCCCTCTCGGGTCATGTATCACTTTGGACGCTCGCAACGGGATGAAAAATTTCGGACTGGGGATGCTCATATCATACGTGCCCCCTTAATGGCTGCAGCCCCATTGATTGAGCGATTGCGCAACGTTGCGAAATCGACGCCAACCCTCATCTACATTCACCTGATTCTCAGATGCCTCTCTAGAGGGTTCATCCGAAATGGTCGAAAGCTATAGCTATAGATATGGAAATCCGGCGCTGTCGGCTGGGGGTGTAGCGGCGGGGCGCACTCGTTCTCTTGTATTTGCATAATCGGATAAGAAGTCGCGAGGGTGGCGAGGTGGCGATTGTTGCGCAATTACGCGCGAAGACAAATTGATGAAACCACCTCCTCCGTAATTGTTTGCGAACCACTGGTATAGAGTAAAAGCACAACTCGAGGGTTGAGCGTACGCATCTAGTTGATGATTTCGCATCGCCGGCCGCCACCCACTACCACCCCTTGCCGCCGAATTGCTTATTTCTGGCCGCGATTGGAAACGTGGCAACGTCGCGTCCAACTTGCCACGTTGCCCATTGGCCATGTTAGTGGAACTGGGTCTCGAATCGATCACGGTGGTGTTAGCATAGTTGTCAAAGTCACTTCCGGTATTGTGTTCCGGGAAGAGCAAATAAGAATCACTCACCTCGATCGCCTCGTTGCCGGATCCTTCATCACCATCACCTCGGAGATCTCGCCGTACTTGCTGAAGTACTCTCGTAGGCTTTCTGCAACAAGCACCAGAAGGGTGGGTGAGAGAGGGTGCAGAGCGTCTCTCCTTCTCTGTCGTTCGACGGATGCCGGTCCTAATCTGCTTTTCAGCTCAGATGCGTTCTTGCGACGTTGCGAATGTGGTTCGCGCGTGAAATCACAGGTGGCGCTGCGAACTTGCGCGCATTTAGCGCAACTTGCGATCGCCGATGAAATATCGTCGTGTTCCCGCAAATCACGCCGCAACCGGTGATTTCCCTTCCCTTACGAGTACTCGCAACCCCCTTCTTACAGATTCACGAGGCATGGAGAGGTGGGAATGTGGGGGCAATTTTACCGCGAATACAGAGTCTGAATATGATCGATTAATTAATCAACCCCGCTGCTCATTAATTATTTATCCCCAATTGGCAGTGGCGTTGCGAATTAATTAAAATCTGCCGCGGGCTAATTGCGCATTATGAAAATGGCTCTTTTGGCAATTTGATGTGGAGGGTGATGAGGGCGCACATTGCATCAGAATGCATTTCCGGCGGATGATAAATGGACGCACGAAGCACATGTGTAGCAATTACACGTGAAAAAAGGGGCGCAAGAGTCAAGTTGGTATCGATTAGAATGCGGACCGAGTGGAAGCGAAGGGAGTAGGGGCAAGTAGTCGTCCTTGCTCCTGGGCATTGCCGGACCGCTTCCTAGGCTTGGCAATGTCTTGCGAACAACAAGCGCAGCAAGAAGAGGACGAAGAAGCGGTCGTTGCGAGTCGGGCGGCCGGGCCAGGGGGTGATTGATGGCGGCATCAGTGGGATGCTCAGCAGCGGGCTCGCGCGTGCTGCGGCCGGGAATAGCCGGGAACGGGCGAGCGGCAAAAATGTCTCATCGCGCTGCGTATAAATAATCACCGCCAATGCGGAAACCGCGAGCTAATGAGCTCTGGCAACTCGAGCAGGTGCGGCTCGTCATCGGGTGCACGTACCATTTCCGCCCCGATTGAATAGAGACCAGCCAACCATTACACTTGTTAAACAAACATGCTATGCTAAAGTACTAAAAACTACAGTTAGCTCTTTATCTGTATATCTCCCTTCTAAGAGATTCGACAGTACCGACAGTACACCCAGTAGTTCCTGAGAAAAAGCACAAAAACAGCGATCACATCATCGCCCAGTTCAAATCGCGTTATCACCGAGTTCCAATCACGTCATCGCCGAGTTGCGATTACATAATCGATGAATTCCTTTCCTATACACACAGTAGTTCCTAAGGAAAAGCACAAAAACAGCGATCACATCATCGCCCAGTTCAAATCGCGTTATCACCGAGTTCCAATCACGTCATCGCCGAGTTGCGATTACATAATCGATGAATTCCTTTCCTATACACACAGTAGTTCCTAAGGAATAGCACAAAAACAGCGATCACATCATCGCCCAGTTCAAATCACGTTATCACCGAGTTCCAATCACGTCATCGCAGAGTTGCGATTACATAATCGATTAATTCCTTTCCTATACACCCAGTAGTTCCTACGAAAAAGCACAAAAACAGCGATCACATCATCGCCCAGGTAAAATCACGTTATCACCGAGTTCCAATCACATCATCGCAGAGTTGCGATTACATAATCGATTAATTCCTTTCCTATACACCCAGTAGTTCCTACGAAAAAGCACAAAAACAGCGATCACATCATCGCCCAGGTAAAATCACGTTATCACCGACTTCCAATCACGTCATCGCCGAGTTGCGATTACATAATCGATGAATTCCTTTCACTAAAACTGTCCACAAGTTTCAATACAGGGTCGAATAGTAATTTTACCATTGATAGTCACTATTATCACTAGTATCGTCTCTGCGCCCCAGAATAGGATGCTGACTACTTGATTACTAAACAACTGAGGATAGACACTTCCAATTTCGATAATTTGGCACCCTAGCCACCTTGGCCACCATACGAAATGGCTGTGGGGTTCTGCTATCAGCACATTTAACATGTTATCACGATTACCACCCCTGCGTGCCTGTCATAATCGCAGAGAGGGAGCGAGGATGCCGTGCATTCAATTACCTCGAGAGAAGTGGCGAATTGCACACACCACTCACCTTTTCGTCTCGCCACTTCCAGATCGGCACCGAGAGGGTCGACAGCCGCTAGGGGAGGCAGCGCATCGAAAGGCAATTCCGCGGCCCAAATGGAAATCTTTGTCCTGCCACTCGACGTCGACCGGTATGTGATCGGATTATATTCTTCCTCGCCAACCCCCCACCCCGGCACTCGTACGCGCGACTACACATCGCAAATCCGCGCCATTTCCGGCCTGATTGCGGCCGGAAGCCGACTATTTAGTTGTTTGCTCGCGCGCCAGCACTCCAGGCAGATGACGGAAGCGCGCAATAAATCTGGCCACCGGTATCTCTCGCCCCCGTTGCCCACCCCGCCAAAAGGGCGCAATTTACATGGCGCTGTGCGCGCATCCGGCCGGAAGCGGGGACTCGCCGAAAACGGCGAGATGACACGTGCGGTCGAATCGTGCGAAAACAGCAGCTGATTTACTCGCATTTCCGGCGCGCACCCCTTTCACACATGGCCGCATCGGCGGCCGCCATATTCCTCGCGCTCGCGTTACCGCCAGATGCCGGCAGCGCCATCTCGACGCGAAATTTTCTTAATGAAATTTATTGCGAGTTTTATGCGCGCCACCGTCGGCGATAAATCAAGCGCCATTATTACGTAACTTCCGGTGACACTCCAACAATGCGTCCGCTAGGCGCGCCCTCTACGCCCTGCGCCGGTGGAATGACCGCCGAGCCGATTTGGGGAGAATCTCTTTCGAATCCGACGTTTAAATATTAATAGGTGGCGCTGTGCGCCCCCTCGCAGCACCTGTCAGCTGAGAGACGGCTGCGACCCTTACCCGGCGGTGCATGGATTCACCAAGGTATGAATAAGTAAGCTGGGCAACCCTTAGCAGCGAGTGATCGCCATCCGGCTGGGCTAATTTCCATTGTGGGGGTGCGCGGGGGGCGGATTGCGAGTAGTTGAAGCGTGAATCGGGAGCGCGGACCGGCACAATGGATTGCGGATTAAAAACGAGCGCGATGCTTTTTTGTTCTAGTCAATTGTCGGCGCGCCGCCCCCGAAAAGAAAAAATCGCGTCGCCCCGGGTGAACGCGAACGCCGCGCATCCCTTTACGCTGCGCTCGCAGCGCAGCAAAGTTTCCGCGAAGGCCGTCGCCGTTGGAATAATTTACAGCGCGCCCCAAGCGGGAGGGGGCGAGGGGGTGGCTGGAGGGTTAGTTCGTAAATATACATCGCGAGGCCGTTCTCCGGCTGCCGGCATTAGAATGCCTAATGCGGGCGCGTGTGGGAAGCGGCGTGCATGACCCAGATAGGGGATGGTCGAAGGCAAGGTGCAATTTATTGGATGTCTGCTGCTGCTGCTGCTGCGGGGGCGCGCTGTGCGTGTCTCACGACCGACTGCGGAAGCGCCGCATTGCCATGTGCCAAGACGGTCTAAGGGGTGGGGGGTAAAAATGATGGCGAATCGGCGTGAAATTGATTTCGATGAGGGCGGAAAAGGGCAATCTGCGGTGGCGGTCATCTCGGCAATAACGAAATGACACCGCAAGCACCGAACGCTAATGACCTTTAAAGTGGTGGGGGTGCGCACGGCATGGATGACACATGAGCCAGCGAAGCGCATCCGGCATCCGGGGTGAGCTGGCGCGCGCGCGCGCCCTTATCGCATGCGAGTGAAGTGCGCGCATTAGCAGCAGCAGCTAACGGGGGTGGTGGCTGGCAAAACACAGTGCACTTTAAATCTCGATGCTGGCTGACGATAATTACACCTGCCTCTTTGCCGAAAGTTTGGCGATAAATTAGGCAAGGGTTGCGGCGCACCCCGAACGAGAATATAGGAAATTGGTACGCAGCAGGAAGGCGTAGGGATAAGAAAGGCAAGCCGGAAGCGCATTGCGAGTGATGCGAACGAGAGTCAATTGAATGCGGTGTCCGGCAGCATATCGGGCACGCGTCTCACCCCCTTCGCTCGCTTCGTGACGTGCGCGCCGCAAGACAATCGCGAAGCGGGGCGCAGAGGGCGGCAAAGTGGAGTTTAACGTAGCGAGCGAGTTGGTAAAAGTTGAAACTGCCGAAAGTTTCCCGCTGGAAGCACTCCTATGTTCATATCGTTGCGCGGGGGTGGCGGATGAGAGAAGAAGATGAAGAGCTGGCTGAGATGGCAGCTGCGGAGCGCGAAATTCGCACGTATCGCAGTCGGGGGTTTATGCGCGATCACATAAATTGCCAATTGGCGCGGAGTTTAGCGCTTTACGAGCGTCAACTTTGATTTGATTATGCATTAAGAACGCCTTCGCCCCCCGCCGGGGGGCGAAGGCAATCGCAGGCATATCGACAGGCAGAAGAGGCAATTTTTAGTCGCCGGTCTCGACAACAATGCGAGATTTGCGGGGGGTGCGGAGGGTGCGCTGAAATAATCCGGCAAAAAGGCGGAAGCGTAAAAAGCGCGCCGAGAAAGCCGGCACTCGGCGGCTTTGCGCCCGAGATGGATGGCTCAATGGGGGCGGCAGCAGGGACGAAATAAGCGTGCGATATTAAGTCTCGCTTTCGCGTATAAAAATGAGGATATAATGAAGGCGCGCTCGAGAGCTTTACAGGCGAACGTTCGATTTGCCACCCCCGGCCGATTCGATTAAACGAGATTTAAGGTGAGGAGGTGGCCGATGGCCGCCGGATTCACTCTCAGCTAGGCCTCGGCAAGGTACGGTACGTACTAGGTACTCAAAGGTACGTACCCGGTATACCAATTAAGTACCCGATAAATACATTTTTATTGAATATATATTACATAATATACTCTACTACTTTCTAGAACACAGTTTCTCAAAGTGGGTGCCGCGAAACTTTTAATTTGATTACATCTATTCAGTACGGTACCAATTAAGGGGCCATAAATGTGCAATATTGAAAAGCAATAGTTTTCAAGAAAACCATATAAAACGTAATTTAAATAGATTTCGGGGAATTCCACGCAATTCTTAGTACATACATGGACAACATGAGAGAATTTGGCGAGCCATAAAAAGCAACTAGTTTCTAGATCAGGCACGGCCAACCCAAGGCCCGCGGGCCGCATGCGGCCCGCGTTGAACATTTGTGCGGCCCGCGCAA
>JAOEHK010000012.1:293823-311182 GCA_025447835.1 Labidoglobus nevermanni
TTCGACTATATATTGGGTAATGCAAGCCAAAGTTATTGGTCGAGATTAGACTGGTTTATTGTCATTCCACCCCATGGCTTGGCGGCACACTTGTGTGCCGCGGCACACAGGTTGCGGAGCACTGTTCTAGCTGTAAAGTACCTTCTGAGAGTTTGATTCTTGAGAACGCGAAGGTTTACCAGTTCTTATAAACATTGTATATGTCTAGTTGTTTTAGTAAATTGAGAGTTGATTGGGGGTTCTGGTGGTGAGATGTGGTGGTACGCAACATCGTATAGGAAAATTCCCCTGAGGTCAATAAACAAGAAAATAACCGCCGAAAACTAATTTCTGGAAGAAAGGAATATATTTTCTTATATATACATTCGAATTGAAAGATGGAAAACCAAATACTGGAAACAGGGTATAAGGGGAACATAAAGAGGTACAAATAGGAGTTGGAACATCAGAACCATTGCCACATGTGAACAGTACAAGCAGATTAAAACCGGACGTCAACCTCCCACGTTAATCTAAGCATCTGCAGAAAGCCTGGCTAATCTGAATCTTGCTGGTGGTTTATCTAGAACATGGGTTCCCAAACTATTGAGCTCTGCGCCCCCCTTTGTCGTGTTTCAAAACTCTCACGCCCCCCCTAGGGCAAAAAAATTTTTAATTCACAGCACAAGCAACAAAATAATATACTGAACAGTAATATACTAGAAAAGGATTATGGTATATACGTTATTACAAATATAATCCCCCCCTTGGGGGGCGCGCCCCACAGTTTGGGAAACCATGATCTAGAACAGGGACGACCAACCCAAATGAACTCGCGGGCCACTTTGGAAATACATCCTGACCCCGCGGGCCGCACATAACATGAACCAATCTAACTGCGGGCCGCACATACTCGAACGGACTTCGGGTATTCCCCACTTGTCCATTGTGCCTTGGCCCAAAAACGACCAACCTAGTCTTGCGAATCATTTTGCAGAAAGTGACCACATTCTCCTCGAGGTGAAGCGGGACAAGTACGGAAAATTTTCTGATATCCCATGGATGCTTTTTGTATCTGCAGCACGAACTTTGGGTATTCCCCATCCTAGTTCCTTGCGCGGGCCGCACAAATGTTCAACGCGGGCCGCATGCGGCCCGCGGGCCTTGGGTTGGCCGTGCCTGATCTAGAACGTGTTGAACGAGGAGAGATGCGGCTGACCACAATCAGCTGGGGCAAATTTAAGATGGCCGTGTTGTAGAGTGGGCCATCCGAATTCGCTAGCAATTTGAAATTGCAAAGTGCTGCGATTGCACGAATTTCGCATGCACATCAATTGTGTCTGCAAGTGCAGGGTGGCAGAGTGTCACAGTTGGCAAGTTCGCGAATTTGTAGCAGATTCGCAATGTGGGCAGGTGCACCAAATGCGATGATAAACAATGTTCCAACCAATGCGTGACCATTGCCTCGGCGAGCATTTCCCTTCGACGCCCACGAGCCGAATGATTAGAGATTAGAAGACCCGATAGCTCCTATCTTGGCCAGATGACCAAAGTCAAGTCAGCTTCAAACTCGATGATCGCATGCCCTCATGGACTATGGAAGATAGTTAGTAATTGATGGGTAAGTCAACATTCCAATTCTATTTTCAATAATCTATGATAGCTATTGGTCCAACAAATGCTTCTGGACAATTACTGATTGAAGAACTGTGGACCTAGTCTTTGGATTTTCAAGTTCCTTGCTAGTAGTTCAGAGTTCATTGGGGTATGTTAAGTCCTTCTATTTACTAGTTAGTTTATTAAAACCTCGTATATTCTCTGCTTGGAATAACACCTGAAATGGACATCCATTTAGCATTTTAAGCTAATTATGCAATTGTCGCTAATGAGTGGGTACTAAGTGGTGTTGTTAACTTAATTACTGCACTTTTGTAGTCCATGGTAATGATTATCTCTTACTTTTTGTCATTCTGGGAAGCAATAAGCAAATATGCTGATTGGCAATTTTGAATGTGAATCTGAATACCCGTATACCTTGGCAATGGTAATAAAAGTTATATTAATTTTCAATAATTGCTAACTTACCATCTTGCCATATAATGAACCATCTAAATCCCTTGTTACATTGTACGAGAACTTAAAACAACATATCATTAGTTGATGCTGTCATCAGAGAAAGAAGCACTAAACCTGATAGCTGCTCGGTAGCCGAGTGGTAACGTATATAGCTTATGAGCCTAGTGACTTTGGTTCAATCCCTGGTACAGCATTACCCTTAACTATCGAGAGGCTGGTAGAGAGAGAAGAGAGATGTGGTTGCAATAAGTTCCTTTAGGATTCCCCAACCCATCATAGTTTCCCTTCCAAGTGCTGCACCCTTCAACACCATACAACAAACCAACATGAATATAAATAATAAATTTGGTTAACATCCAAATTCTCTTGATCGTCCATTTCCGGATGCATTTCAGATTCGAAGGGTAACACATGAACACATAGAAGAGTGCAGTAGATTACATATACCCACTATGGTACCAGTAAAGCAGCCAAAAAAGAGTAACTTGGGAAAACCCATTTGAATCTACGGGATATATTCCATAGTTCGGAAATGCAACAACTTTCAAGTACAAAGTTGTAAATAGTTTCCAACAAAACCTAATGTCGCAATACTACATATTTCTTGAACTGAAATGTCGACTCTTATCACTGCAACGCCGAATTTTGAGAATAACACTGATTTCGTCTGCAAGTAACAAATATTTGACCCCGAATCTTGTTACTGCGTTTTTCAAGATGATAAAACATCTGTATGTATGAACTACCCTTCTAATTAAAATCATTCAATATTAGGCATGTTTCGCGTACTCCTAGGACAGGGTTCTCCAACCTTTCGCCAAGGAAGAGCCAAATGGCCATTAAAATAGCCAACAAGGACTGAAAAGAGCCACAGAAAATGTACAGAAGACTCTCTACTATCGAACCATCTGCGGTTTACAATGGTTGCTTTGATATCCATGAAATTTTCAGCCTTACCACGAATTTTCAAAGATCATAGGTCGCGAGTCACGGGTTCGCGAACCCTGTCCTAGGACAATGACAATGTGGAAGAAAATTAGAAAAAGCTTATAGTTCAAAAGTTGGCATTCTGGCCTATTTGAAGAATTATATGGTCCAGGTCATGACTGACCGACGGGGCATTAGGAAATACCAGGAAATGTGTTATGGATATACCCGGAAATGCGGGTATTCGTCTTGAATGAATGTTTCTGCTATGTAAAAGTCATTTGAGTAGTTGCAATGTCATGATTGCGAAGAGATTGACAAGGGTCCAAGAGTGCAAGCTAGAAATGATCAATCTTAACTGTACTCTAATGAGATTGCTAATTATTCAGCGATAGCACTTCTTCATTGGATAGCTGAGAATGCGAATTCCCTGACTGACGAATTGTTGAGATACGAATTGTTCGATTATGGAATCATTTGGCACAAAGTGAATGTGTTGCAGGTGAAAGTGTCATCAACGAGTTGATCGAGGCCTTACAAGCTGGACGCCTGAGAGAGATGACTCGACGTCAGTAACAATACAAACTGCCAGCCGCTGAAAGCTCCCCCCGTACTCTAAGCTTCTAAGCAACGAGGTTCCGCTCTATCCCCAGAACACATCCACCATGGCTACGCTAACGTATCCCAGCCTAACCAAGTCGCAAAGCATGCGAACGAAGCGGAAGTCGGCCGTAGAGCTGCTGGCCGAAAGCAAGCCGTTCTACGTCAAGTCCGAGGTCGTCAGGGACAACACGCAGGTGCTGCCCGTCCGGCCAGCGCCCAACTTTGCTGCTGGATACGGCACCTACACGCGCAGCAAGTCCGTGGCGGCAACCGGCCACAATATGGGCGTCTATAGACCGACCACGCTTCCCCAATGTAAGGTCGAGCGTCAGGCGCATCTTGGATCGACCCTAAAGTGTTGAATTTCAGTTGACATGGCCATATCACCATCCCGATCACTTCCCCCGCTCTCCCATCGCAGGTCGATGCATTCCGGCGCCAGCGATCTGCTACAGAACAAGTTGCGCCAACTGCTCGTGTGCGACAGCGCCGAGGAGCTCAGCGTGGAGCAACTGGGCCCCCTGAGCCCCCCCGCTGAATACGCGCAGCGGTGCCACAAGAGCCTTCCCGACCTGCATTGCCGCGCGGAGCCCAGCAGCTCGAATAAGAGCTCGAACAAGAGCCTCTCAAATCGGGACAGCGGGGGCTCCAGCGGCCATTACACACAGCGCAGTGAGCCAGCGCCACCTCCTAGACAGGTAGCGCACTAAGGCCTACAAGCCAATTCGCGGCCACTCCCTTATCGCAGTTCCAGGAGATCCGGCGGGATTCCGGATCTAGTACCCAGCACAGCGGGGCATTGCCCTACTATTGCTGCCTGGAGGGCGATTGCAAGCGCACGCGCCACAACTATGGGCCCAGCGTGCCAGTGACATCTGCATTCAAGCGTCAAAAGTGCCTGCGCTACAAACGCGATCGCCCGATTCTGCGCTCCAAATCGGACATCAGCGACCGCTACTGGCGCCCCCCGGAGCCCCCCGTCAGCCACCTCGAGCAGTTCTTCGAGCACCTGGGGCTCACCAGCGACAGCTACGAGGACATGCTCTCCAACAGTCGCTCCTCCGAGAGCCCAGTCTTCTTCTCCGACGTGTCGACCATCGACTCGTGCCGGCCGCTAGATGGCGTCGATTACAATTGCGCGCCTGCGGCGTACCGACCGACCGAGCCGCCATCTATCGTCGAGCGGAATGCGCGCATCATCAAATGGCTGTGCAATTGTCGCAAATCGCAAATGTTGTGAACAATCGACGAACGAGCTACTGGCGAATCGAATTCCGGCCGGGATTCAATGATTCTTTGATGGATACAATCAAATGTCGCGTCATAATCAAATCGAAGAAATCGGGAACAATAAAAGCGATTCGCGTATTCTTGTTTCAAATCGTTGATTGTTTGCGTGCGTTAGTTTGTTAGAAATTCGTTACGAAACAATTACTTACAATGCTTCTAATTTCAAAAATGGAAGCAATTGTTTGTTATCAAAATTTGCAGGTTATGTATGAAAGCGTTTGATTATGCGTAATTTTTGGCAAATATTTGCGATATTGCCTCAATATGCAGCAGGAAATACTCAATCATTGCAGGAACTTATTGGGAATTGATATGAGGAAGTTTCTTTAGCACTTACAAATATTTGCGGAACCGGAAATGATCAAGAGAGCCGAAAAACACAACAAACACGAAGGAAACGAATTGACTGATTGTGATATGAATTACTATTTACCTAAGTTGTAGTATATCACATCTAGTGATTGTTGCTGACTTGCCAAACATGGTTTGATGTAGCTTTGAGTGAAAAAGTTAAACATTCCAATTGTAACAGTCAAATAGCGACAAAGCAATGCAATAAACCCATAATAATTACAATCCGATCGCATAGCATAATGCATTCTTGCTATGATTAGATACAAATTGAAAATATTGTTAACACTTACTTGCAAAAGTTGCCAGCACCAAAATTGAAACAAATTGAAATCATCACCAACATTTCATAGAAACAACATGTCAGAATGCATCGGCATTGTTGCCATTGTTACTGACAGCGAAAACTTTTGTTGGATGAATTTTGAATATTTGGAAGTGAAGCGAATACTTACCTAATGTTATCGACTCATTTAATCATTGTTTACAATTAGCCAAATTTACTCATACGAATAAGGCAAACTGATTGCATTTAGTCTGATTTTTGACGCGTTTGCGTGGGTGTAACCGTAAACGTGACGAGTATAAATAATGCCATGCATTCATTGTGTTAAACATACCTATATCTAGTCTGTACTTAACAATTAAATCAAACTCGATTCTTATTTCTAGTGCAATTACGGCGCAACGCATTCGTCGCATAGCAACAAGACATATAACTGATATCAATATATCAATATCAATAACATTAATTTACAAATATATTCTGCATAAAACTAGCCCTGCTCTCTAATTATTACTTCACGCCTTCGTTCTCCATTATCTAATCCTTTACAATCAATTCAAATTCAAATTTCGGGTGTGTAATTCATGTCAAATGATGTTCCAGTGTTGCCAATTCGGCTTTGAAATATCGGATGTTATTTCTTGGAAAAAACTTGTTTTATGCATCTTCTAATCAACTTGATTAGCATTGAATAGAGTTTGGAATATATTCACATTGAATTATGTTTATTTCATCAGTTCTTAGAAGAACCGAGGAAAGTCGAGGACACCTCGGGTCCGACATGTTTAATTTACCTGCTGTCATCAGGGGGTTCGACAGTCTATGGACGATTTCATGTTCGCGGAAAGGTGCACAAGCCGCTGAAGAAGATCTCGTCGGCGTGTTGTGTGTTTGGCTAGCTGGAGGCAGCTGCCTGCATTGCAATCACCGCGATTGGGGCGACGGTTGCGTTAACCCAACAGACCTAGAGACGGGCAGCGATTGTGTCCATCAGTAGGGTGTATCATCTCGACAATTGCAAAAGCTGCACCCCAATGCTGTAGCATCCTGACACCGAGGTCACGCGGTGCTTGCCACAGCCGGCCGAGAGTGCTTGATGTCGTCCAGGGCTGTTGTCCAGGAGAGCGGTCCAAGAAAGCCATTCACCAACACAGAGAGGCGCGTGTGAGTGGCGTGCAAATCGGGCGATGATCTATTTTTAAATGCGAGTCGGGCGTGTGTTGTGTCGGAGCTAAAATGCACATCTGCCCTCGCAAGTCTGCGCTATTTCCGTCGATCGGCGCGTAAAAATAGGAAGTTGCGAGTCGCCAGCCGATGTGGGCTGCCCCTGATCGCAGCAGCGAATAAGCCGACGAAGGATCAGATCAGCTCGACGTGGTGGCTGCCGGGGGTGGCGCCGGTGATGGACGTTCGCACGTGAGTGGTGCGCGCACGACGGCAGCCACGGTGGCGACGGGCCCGGAGTGCGGCCCCGGGGCCGCCGAGAAGGGCGCCGGCTGCTGGTGGTCGTCGCTGGCGGCGATGGGCTGCTTCGGCAATCGGGACGCGCAGCAGGCGGCCGGGGGTGCGGACGACAGCCGCTCGCAGAAGCGCCGCTCCAACGAGATCAACAAGCAGCTGAAGATGGACAAGCAGGTGTACCGGGCGACGCATCGCCTCCTGCTGCTCGGCGCCGGCGAGTCCGGCAAGTCGACGATCGTCAAGCAGATGCGCATCCTGCACGTGGACGGCTTCAGCGACAGCGAGAAGCAGCAGAAGATCGAGGACATCAAGAAGAACATTCGAGATGCCATCATTGTATGTATCCAAGGCTAGTCTCACCTCCACCTCCAATGAACAGCCTTCCTTCGCAGACGATATCGGGAGCTATGTCGACGCTCTCGCCGCCCGTCCAGCTGGAGCGCGCCGAGAACCAAGCACGTGTGGACTGGATCCAGGACTGCGCCACCGGGCCGGGATTCGACTACCCGGCCGAGTTCTACGAGCACACCGAGCTGCTGTGGAAGGACAGGGGCATCCAGGCGACGTTCGACCGCAGCAACGAGTACCAGCTCATCGACTGCGCCAAGTACTTTCTGGATCGCGTGCACATCATCAAGCAGCCGGACTACAAGCCCTCGGAGCAGGACATCCTCCGATGTCGTGTGCTCACCAGCGGCATCTTCGAGACGCGCTTCCAGGTCGACAAAATCAACTTCCAGTACGTGAGCCGCCTCAGTGCGCCTCAGGTCGTTATTACCACCGCTTTTTGCTTGCAGCATGTTCGATGTGGGCGGGCAGAGAGACGAGAGGCGCAAGTGGATCCAATGCTTCAACGACGTGACCGCGATCATCTTCGTGACGGCGTGCAGCTCGTACAACATGGTGCTGCGCGAAGACCCTTCCCAGAATCGCCTGCGCGAGAGTCTCGAGCTCTTCAAATCCATCTGGAACAATCGCTGGCTGCGCACCATCTCCGTCATTCTCTTTCTCAACAAGCAGGATCTCTTGGCGGAGAAGATTAAAGCGGGTAGGTGCACAGTGTTAGCTTCAATCCCCAGCAGGCCGTCATTTCTAACAATTCAATTCAATTCGATTTCAGGTAAAAGTAAACTAGAAGACTATTTTCCGGATTTCAAAGGGTACCAAACACCCGTCGATGCCGCCAATGAAGGGAATGAGGAGCCAGAGGTGGTGAAAGCGAAGTACTTCATAAGGGATGAGTTCCTAGTGAGTATTGCGAGGCGTTCGCTAAGAACGGATCATGACGGGGGTGTTTCTTGCAGCGTATAAGTACGGCGACGGGCGAAGGCAAGCACTACTGCTATCCGCACTTCACGTGCGCCGTTGATACGGAAAACATAAAACGTGTGTTCAATGATTGTCGAGATATCATCCAACGTATGCATCTGCGTCAATACGAACTATTATAACCGCCCTCAGCAAGCGGTCCGAGGAAGCTCTTCGCAGGAGTGCAGGTCATGCATGAAATCGCAAACCAGAACGAACGAACTGAAGCGGAGGAAACTAAATGTGCACGACTACCATAATGTTTGTAAATTTCATCAGAAACATGCAATTGGACGCGCAATCTTCCCGCTCGGAGCAGTAGATGATCTCTTTTACATATACGAACAGATAATTGAATTATCGATGGGCAGGAGAGTGCACACCCTTGTTCTGTAACATATTTGTTCATATTTTGGCGATTACGTTGTCATTTAGTTGTTATGCGAGCATTGCTAATTTAAGAATCATGCGCAAGGTGCTGGCACTCAAGACACTGCGCACAGATGGCGCCGTTCGTGCAACTTAGTGCGCCTAGCAGGCCATAGATAGCGTTGGCGATCGAATTGGTGTATAGTTGAATCATTCCTTTGCGTTATATGCGCCATCTCTGGCCGAACTCGAAGCGCAACTTTTCATCTTGTTCGAATGCGGTTTATATATAGCCTGTTGTTGATTTAAAGACGTTTCGTTGGTTTTGCGCTATAGCAGACAAGATAGTTAGGCCAGTTCTCTGCTAGTATGTGTAAATTATTTTCGAAAACAATCCAACAATTCGAAGTTTTTTATTAGTGCATCAAATTGAATGCAGATGGGGTCGTTGTCGTCGCCATTTGTATTCAAAATAGTTTTTGTTCGCCTGTTGAAATTGCCACGAATGTAATGCAGAGGAAGATATCAATTTGCAAATTCTATTGCAATGCGCTGATTACAGGACAGATTTCATGGTGAAAGCGACAAGTTATTCAAGAAATTTGCGTTCATTTTTGGCCAAACATGTGTTATACGCTTCTATTGTGAACACGAATGAATTGCAAAGCGAATACCGAAAGTAAATCTATACGCAAGACGTGGACAAACAAATGTAATAAATAATGATTGTGTTTAGGGTAATATTTAAACAAATTGAAAAATGTATACATGTGCAATGACCTTTAATGAAACAAAGAAATTAAAGTAATTAATTGAAAACACAAAACGCAAAAAGCAACTATTGTAATGTATAGATGATAAACTATCTGCTACAATAATCTAAGAATCATAATTGAGAGGTGGTCGTGAAGGCGGCAACAGGGGAAAAACTATGAAAATATGTACCTAGCTGCGTTCAATGGGCTAGCAAGCTAACTAACTCTACCAAGCAACTATTGTGATTTGCTGTGAAACTTGAATGCAACTCCTGCACTTCCTGATAGGATGCTACTGATGAGATGATGCGCATGTGGCAATTGTTTAGACGAGTTTACGTTTTTTATTCTTGTTTAGCGTTTATTTCGCGCCCCTGCAAAATATCATGGACGAGATTCACAGTGCGCTAGTGTATATCAGCTTTTGCTTGTTTGCATTTGTCGGCAGCAGATGGCGGCACATTACCGAACTGATCACATCGTGTTGGAGAGAAGGATGATGCACAAATTGCGCAATCAATCCATCAGCCATACATGCATACATGACAAAGCTACAGTTTAATGTGAATTCGTGATCATCGATCCTTCACATTCATCTTCAGATCGCCGTCGTTGAGGTGATGCCAACCAACGCCATCTGTCGCAAATCGAGATTTTCAACTCACACATACATCCGCATACCAACGCCAATGAACAATTTTGCAAACACAAACAGGCCATAGAAACATTGCTGCGAAAATACCTACTATTACCTTAAACAATTGTTACCAGTTATATTTATATTTTATGTGTATCATCATGTACCTCTTATATGATTATAGATGCATACGTAATAAACAAAGGCGTTAGTACAATTATCAAGGCCGAGGGGTGGCAAAAGTGCTTTTGCGAACGCATCCCATTTAGCTGTTCAAATCGCTGTTTGAGTATTGCAGAAACCTGTAAGAAAATCGATGCATGATTTGAAAGTTTCAGCTTAGCCACGTACTCATTGGATATGTGCATGGCTTTTTCTTTGTTTGCGCATTATTGCGCTAATAAACAATGATTGATTATGCAGCCGCGTTTTCTCTTGTGCAATTCCACAATTCATCGCCATGCGCCGTAAAAGCAATGGCAATTAAATGTCCAAATGCCATCACGTTCAACGAATTACGAATTAATTATTTATTCACGTTTATTATGCATCAGCGCAAACAACAACAACGTTTAGTAACAAACAGCGTTTGAAAATGTCTTGCAAAATAGGATTGCGTTACTAATCAACGATTTGTGCTCTGTCATGGCGCAAAGCGGCGGCTATCAATCAACCCTTAAAAGTTGGAGGCCAACCACCATTGATATACATATTATATAAGCTGTAGCTAACTGGAGGGCTCGGAATTCGGGCGTGGTGATGTGCAAGCGCACTTTAATATCAGCCGTTTGGTGGAGCATCGTTAATCTTATGTCTGCCTACACAAAATGTAATTATTCGCCGATGTGCTTGCTGCCATCGTCTTCAGATGAGCTATACAATGTGTTCGCGCCACTTGCTGAAGGGAGCGGCTCCGATTTGGTTGATCAGGATGGCGAAAGTGGCGAACATGCTGTAGACATCTGTACCTTGGCAAAAAACAGTTGGAAATTGCTGCTAGATACAAGAGCACTTCATTGACGGCGATGGTAATGGCGATGGCGATGAGCGATGTTGGGGGATGCGTTGTATGATGCGGGGCGCCGAGTCGATTGATGAACAAATTGCAATAAACACACCGACTGCCAATCAAACATGACATTCAAGTGCATTGAGCATCCCACGAAGCTGCTTGCCACTGTTATGCGATGATGTGGCAGAATTGATGATCCTCCCAATTGATTATTCCAGGCATGCCATTCGCATTCAGCGCCATTAGTCAAGCAGTTAGCAATGCTACGTGATGTATTGCAAGCTTTATTGACGCGCATGTTGCAAATCAATAGCAATTAGCGAATTGAGACGTGAGAACGATCGTTGACACAATTCGCCTGCAATTACGAATTTACACCAAAATCGTAACATTTAAAACTACGTAAAAGTAATTAGTAAAGCGCTAACGCCCTCTTTGGAGAATAGCTCAATGTTCAATTTGAAGTGCTTTAGTATTACCGCATTTTCTCTGAAACTAAGAAAGAGAGGCTTATTATGCTTACTGTTATAAATAACTGATTAAATTGCCTATCTAATTACCTGAAATAGATTCTACTAAAGAGAGGGCTTTGTCTGGCAAATCCAGGGGAATCTTGCCATCACGTTTTAGGGAGTATTCTTAAAATTAATTATAGACTCAAGATTTAATTAAAATCGTTAATTGGGCTATTAAATTACTTTTAATTTGAGACATGACAATTAGAAATCTAACTTTAGACTCTCTGGCAAATGAACATTAAGTGTTATTCATGTTTTCTATCACTCTTTTGCATTTATCTTAAATGTTGAGTAATACATGGAATCTTACTAATCACTACTAAATAGCTTATTAAATCACCTTTAATTTGATATATGACAATTGGCAATCGGAGGGTTCATTCCCCTGAAAATGGGGCAAATGCGGAATAGGAGTTGATGTAGAATATTGCAAGTTTTATCGACGCGAATGTTCCAAGTCAATTATAATTAGCGATTTGATATACAATTCATTTACAATTATAAGATTATTTATTCCAAAATCGAGTTTAACAACACGTAACAAGTAATTAGTAAGTGCTAACGTCCTCTTCAGAGAATAGCTGAATGTTCAATTTGCAGTGCTTTGGAATTACCGCATTTTCTCTGAAAATAAGAAGGAGAGGCTTATTATGCTTAGTGTTATAAATAGCTGATTAAATTGCATATCTAATTACCTGAAATAGATTCTACTAAAGAGAGTGCTTTGTCTGGCAAATCCAGGCGAATCTTGCCATCACGTTTTAGGGACCATCCTTAAAATTAATTATAGACTCAAGATTTAATTAAATCCGTTAATTGGGCTATTAAATTACCTTTAATTTGAGATATGACAATTAGAAATCGAATGTTAGACTCTCTGCGAAATGAAAAGTAAGTGTTATTCATGTTTTCTATCACTCTTTTGCATTTATCTTAAATGTTGAGTAATACATGGAATCTTACTAATCACTACTAAATAGCTTATTAAATCACCTTTAATTTGATATATGACAATTGGCAATCGGAGGGTTCATTCCCCTGAAAATGGGGCAAATGTGGAATAGGAGTTGATGTAGAATATTACAAATTTTATTGACGCGCATGTTCCAAATCAATAACAATTAGCAATTTGATACAGAACTCACTTGCAATTATGACTTTATTCCAAAGTCGAGTTTAATAATACGTAACAAGTAATTAGTAAAGCGCTAACGCCCTCTTTGGAGAATAGATCAATGTTCCATTTGCAGTGCTTTATAATCACCCCATTTTCTCCGAAAATAAGAAAGATAGGGTTTTTATGCTTAGTGTTATAATTAGCTGATGAAATTATCTATCTAATGACCTCAAATTGATTCTACTACGGTAAATCCTTTCCTAACAAATGCAGGTGATTCCTGCCACCATGTTTTCGGAATTATTCCTGAAATTAATCATCGACTCAAGATTTAATTAGAATTGTTAAATAGGCTATTAAATTACCTTTAATTTGATATATGACAATTAGGAATCGAAGATTAGAGTTCCCAACAAATGACGAATGATTTGAAAAATACTTTTTTGGATTTATCGTAAAAGTTTCTTATTAAATTGGAAATTACTAATTACTCCTAAATAGCATATTAAAGTATCTTTTATTTGGTATATGACAATTGTCAATCGGAGGATTCACTCCCCGGTAAATAGGGATAAAAGTTGAAAACTTTGTTTTTTCGTTACAAATCAAGGTGAAGGTAGTTTGGTAATTTGTTCTTGTAAACTATCACTCTCTCATTTCGCAATTCCGGGCGTCGTTTCGCAATGCGAGCGGGCGTTAACTAGACACGCATTAATAAAACAATTACTTTAATTTATCACGGCGTCTGATAGTCATTTTTCGCCGCTGACGTGAAAGTTAACGAGTTTTCTGCTGCACTTGAAGCGCTTAATAGCATTAGCCGCACTGCGCTCGAGAGAGGGCAGCTCTGGCCAACGCGGACGACACGTCTGCCCCCTCTCGGCCGTCCTGCGAACCCATCGGTCGCGTTTTAATTCCGTAATGTTAATTTGTCTCGGCGTCCTCGCGCCTTCGGCGGCCTTCATCTGATTGCATTGCATAATGTTTAAAGAGGGCCCTCGTCTGCGGGCGCGCCGCGATTAGTGCCTGATTTAATAATGTGTGTTCTTTACGAAGCATGTAATCTTTTCGAAATTACGCGGCAGGGCCGCGCCTGATGCGCCCCCTTCCGATCCGCACTCGCGGCGCTTCATGATTAATTGATAACGCCGGCCGCTAATGGCTCTTGATATCTTTCACTTCTCGCGTTCGTGCTCGCCTCGCTCATTCCTTCACTCCAAACACGGTTGTACAGCGCCCAACTTGTTGCTTTCATCGCTTCATTCAAATTAACATATTCGATGCCGGTTTTACTGGCTGCCTACATCTGCGCTAAGAAATTGCGAATTTCGAATGCGATTATTCTACAAACGAGCAAATATTGAAAGTTTGGTGAAAGTTGACGAAGATATCCATCCGCATATCGATTACATATTGATTTTGACGCAATCGTCAATTGATGGCAACACCGCAAATGCGGCGGATGGGCCAAGCCCACGGTTAACACGAATCACATTGAATTACCATTCGCAAACAGAACGAGGCGATGCGAAAAGAAAGTTTATTGTCAGATCAAACGTGTTAAATGCGTCAAATCGCATCGGACGCAAATATTTGGCAACCATTCGTACCGGCCTAAGTCAACACCATGCGGCGATATCGATGTCTCAGCTTAAATCAATTAGGAAATGCCCTATTTGATCAGCTAATTATATTCCCGCCACTTTTAAAACGGCAAATACGAACATTGCGCAAAGTTGACAATTAAATTGCCGCAAATTGAGGCGAATAAATATCCGTTAGCATGTGCCACCTGCGACAAGACCGATATCATGAAGCGGAAATGCAGAGAAAGCTGGGGTGAAATGGCAACAAAGGAGGTTATTGCAGGTTATTCCAGCGTTTAATTAAGGCGGCTAATCGAATACCGAAACCGATGCGGGCGTGACTTCCTCCTGCCTTTCTTCCAATGCTTTATTAACACAATTTGCCGTCTAATTAACCGCCGTCGATGTAATGGCTGTGCAAATTAATGCTTATCAACTGTGCAATGCATCAAAGCACCACGTGCACGCTTCGCTTATCGCACAATTGCGCAACTGAAGCCTAAACATTCTCAAACTGATACAATTAATCGTTTTTTGCGCTATTTATTCGCTTCCTTCTCTGTCATTTTCATAACAATTACATTCTTCCACAACCAGCAACTTTACGACTTTAGTCGGAAATGGAGACGCGGCTGTTTGTATCCACTTTTATCGCCTATCTGGAACAATGGATCTCCTTGAATTTGCAAGTTTATGGCATTTCTTCGACTATCAACGTTCTTAGAACGATTTCAATCGTTGGAAATTGGTTTACGTGTCACGCTGGTTGCCGAATTCGATTCGCCATTGCGCAGATTCGCGCTCTCATCTTCCAAGATGGATGGCCGCATCAAAAATAGCCGCCAAGACGCGCGACGATGCCATTAAAGATAATCGAGCGCACGCGCGTCGCCACTTTTATTTATTCGAGTGTTTACATGCGTCTTTTCACATTTGTGCGCTCGGGATTTAAGAGATTGCTGCTGCAGCAAGATGATTAACCAGCTCGCATCGTTTGAAGTGGATTGCGGCAGCAGAAACATGCCCATAAATTAATTGCGTTGTAACACGTATCTGCTCATTTCTAAATGTGCTGATAATTTATCATTTTCGAATAATTTGCGATTGCATCGTTGGTTGCATACGATCGACGTGCCGAGCAAAAAAATGCGCAAATATCTCCGTTTTTAGCCAGTTTGTCGAGCCTAAGAAGCGCACCCTGCGGCCGTGGAGGTGCGTGTGTGCATTAACAGCGTATCTGAGTAATTAACAGGTTTGTATGAACCCATTTATGAAGTCTCGCGAGCGGCCAGCCTATAAACGCTGCGTCAATATTGAACAATGCTCTTTCCTGAGAAACCTGAGCGCGTATGTGTGTGCACTCACTTAGAGCACATTAAATTAACTTTTCTTCGATTCCGTCGCGCCGTCTTGCCCGCTGGCCAGACCTCTTCAGACCGGACGCCTGGAATATCAATAATATCAATGCGCACCTTGTCAACAGCGACGCCAATGCCCAATGCTTTTAACACACTGTTTGCTCAATTTTTCAATTAACATCCATCAGTGATATCGACCGATATGCGGTCAAGCACTTCTTTCAATTCCAGTCAGTCATTTGCTCTAAAATGACCTTTAATGACATGATAAATGCATGCAAATCCCACGAAACACGACGAAATTCGAAGCGAGGGTTGTTTGGAGGGACGCCGCCGCCATCTTGGAAATGCGCACCCTATGCGAATGGCGGAATTGTGCACAACAACGTATGCAGCCACAATTATGATTGCAGTGTTGGCAATTCACGGTCACTGGATGTTTTTGCGGCGAACGAACACACACGCTATTCTTCCACGTTGATGAACCGGACGCGAAGGGATTAACGCGCCCCGGCGGCCGGCGTGCAGCTTGCCAGGGTGCTAATGATGCTGCATCCCGATGACGCGCTCGTTGGACACCCGCTTGCTTCTTCGTCCTTCTCAGCGTCGAACTGGATCGCCCGGAATTCAGATTATCCGGATGTGACAACTGCTCACACGCTCAACGAGAATCTAGGGGGTCTAGTTCCAGTTCCAATGACCTGATAATGAGAGAAATATTTCGTTCCCCAAATTATTGCAAATGTTTGCAATATCTTATCGAAAACACCTTCTTCTATTGTTGTTTTCGTCTAATTTAATTTACTGCTTGATAATTGTTGCATTTAATTATGTTAACTAATGCTAATTGAATTAGTTATCAATCTTTCAAGGATAAACAAGGAGAAATGTGCGTGGAAGCAATAGCCTGAAAGCGTCAGTAACAGGCAGGCAACAAGGATAAGGATGACACACCGGTCGGAAATGATCGGTGCTCGAGCGCGCACACTTTTCCTGTCATTGCAATTACCACCTGCGAGTGCGTTATCAGGACGGCTCGTTCGTCGTGTCGGAGGCGTCGTTCTTATCTTGAGCATGCAATACTAACGCATGCTAATGCGCACGGAATAAAATTGATAAGATTGGCGATACGCCGCCGATGCGTATGCCTGCTCACGCACGCCCTCTAACGGTGTCTTACGTGTCACGTGTTCCACTTTCAGTCGGAACAAATCGTCAACGAAGTGCGTCTGATTGGAAAAATTACGAAAAATCAGAGAAGATTATGCAACCACACGCACAAAATCCTAGCTATCGGGTTGATTTTGTGCATGTGGTTGCATAATATTCTTTCTTGTTGTTATCTATTTCGAAAATCGAGAAAAAACAATCTAAAATAGTAACAATTTCACCAAATTTTCATCTATGAATACAAAAATTCATCTAAATTCGTTTGTCCGTGTGTGTTCTTGATTAACGCCTATTTTACAAATAATTAGATCAACATTAAATATGGGATATCTTCAGTGTGCTCCTGGGCCAATCACAACGTGAAGAAATATGAGAAACACCTCATGGTTCCAAAATTATACAAAAAACATAATTTTTAATAGAAATTCATGTATAGGCGAAATTCTCAGTTCGAGAGTGATTCTTTGATGCTTTTCATCCAGAATTCTAGTAAAAGTCTGGCAACGCTGTCCTCCGCTAGTCTAAATATATCAAAATGAATGTATGTTCTTTGTTT
>JAOEHK010000012.1:320529-330945 GCA_025447835.1 Labidoglobus nevermanni
AACATAATTGTTAGGCCGTTTAGGCGCTGAAAAAATTTGGTCATATCAATCTCCTCAATGAGAAATGAATTTCTATTTAAGTTTCGTGAATGCGCCTAAATTTAAAAAAAATAGTCCGTTTGCCTAGAATCCGGGCCTTAAATATTACTATTCATAATTTAAATCATACTTTTTCACACAAATTATAGATGAATGATATGGTTGTAATATTTTGATTGATTGAAGAGGTATTTACACTCCATTAACTCCATATCAATAATAACAATTAAAACTTTGTAGGTTTTCGGAGTTATTGTATTACCGCAGTTTCTAATAAAAGTTTTTAACTCCCAAAACATACAAAGTTTTAATTGTTATTATGGACATATTTTGATCATCATTATAATATTTTCTACAATTGTTTCATTAACAATTGAATTTCATGTTTTGCTTTTGGCAGTTTTCTTTACTAGGTCTTCCTAGGCTTTAATAGGACATGAAGCTATGATATATTGTAGAAATACAAAATAAGGCTTTTCTATACACTAATGTGATATAGACACGAATTTCTTTAAGATTTCCAATTTTTAGGTAATAATGACACATTTTTCTTGAAAAAATAAAGGTTTTTGCCATATCTTGCGAACCAAGAGAATCTTTCCTTACTTACTCCAGGATAAACTGAACAGGATTGCAAATTCTGCAATTGGTTCAGTAGTTTTCAAGTTTTGGGATGATTTTTCACATATTTAACAAGATATTTATACTCCAAGACTTTTCGATTGATGGAGAAATTTTTAGAAATGTCCACTTCAAATCCATTCATTAATACAAAATTCCGACACAGAATTTGCGGAAATGTGGAAGTGCGAATAGCGAGATTCTGCTGATAAATTACCTGGATGGTATATTAGATTGTTGTTATACATGTTGGCTAAGAGTGTAGCTAAGCTATCTTTTCCTTCGGTGGCATCAATATCCAACAATCGCAATAGTTCTGCCACGCTTTGGACTGGAAGTCGATTAATGCTTAAATTCCACGACGTGGAGCCAGTGCCAGTCGTCACACATATTCCCGAAGACTTGAGATTTGTGTGCTGCTCCGAGCCGTTGATCCAGAGCCCCAGGTGCGAGACTCGGGCCGAGAGCGTCTCACCGATAAAGACTTCATTTAGTGCAAGATATGGCAAAACGATTCCATTCTCATGCATGATGTCGGGCACATAGCTTTCAATATCACATTCTTTAACTTCGTGTAAATGTTTGGCTTTAATGGTCGCCCCCGCTTGCCCAATTATGGTCGTTCTTATTCGGTTACGCATTAAAAACTTAAACTTACCCTGTAATCATCGCGAAAGCGTGTTAGACTCTGATCTGCCGCCGGTATCTTCACCAACTTACCTCCTTCAATTTCTCTATAGCACTTTTAATATCAGTCGAGTATTTCTTTGGTAGGCATAGGTGACCCTCAGATCGATTGGGATCTGAGTTGAATCCTAACACTAATTTACTATTATCGCGAACACGACTGGCTGCCAAAAGAAATGTGCCGTCGCCTCCTGTGGGTATAATTAAGTCGGCCCATTTGATGAGGTCTTCGGAATAATCTGGTCTTATAAGAAATGAGATGGAGCTCAATTAAAAGCGAACATCACAACGCTGGTGGAGGCAACCAACCTATTTACAACTTTGACTTGAATGCCTAACTGAATCAATGTCTCCACTACAATATTCTCGAACTTCTTGTGCAGCCGATGATAATGCATCATCTTCTCGAAATCCGTGCCTCGTTTCCGGATGTGACTTTCCAAGTCGCTTTCGCTCAACTGACTATTGCGAATCATTTCGAATTCGTAATGCGATAACTTTGAGACCACCAAGGCTCTGCGGATGATGTTCGCCCTTGAGGCGTTAATATTGTTTGCAGGCACATCGCTGAAATTGCTTAGAAAGGTTCTAGTCCCATGCAGACCTGCAATGTGAGGGAATCTTGAAGCCTCCTTAGAAAGCAGTCGTGTTGGCAATAAATGAGTAAAGGTCAATGTCAATCGCAATTGCAAGCTTCCGATTATGTAGATTGGTTGTATTGGCGTAGAAATTGATGAATTTACCTAATAGCAATCGTCTGAGTTGTGGTTTATACATTTACAAGCGAAAACTTCGTGAAGCACGGTCATTGAAGACACCAAAACACCGGTTCTTCCACGAAGATCTTGCACTGGATTATGAAAATACTGATTGTTGCCCTTACGGCAGATTGATAGAGGCCCTGATTGCCGTCACCTTACGTTAATTGTTGCACTTGTAGATTGAAAGCTCGAATAGAAACAATGAGATATTACTCCGCAGCGCTTCTAGGTTAGGCTTGAATTGATGCATTTCAACTTTGGAGCAAATCTACGAAATGCGCTCGCTGGAGTTCATGCTAATTAAAGCGATAAATACGATTGGGAGCAATGATAAAACACCATTTTTACACATCCAGCAACAACTCGGTGACGCTGACATCTGAAACTTTGAACCCAAAGACCTTAATCTTATATATTCTATGTTTACTTTTCCATTGCCGGCATTACGATTATTTTACAATAAATAATCATTTATAGGAAATTAATTTCAATAAAGAAATTAACAACGGTTCGAAAAGCTCATTGGCTTTTTGATTGATTGATGAATTTCGCTCAAATTACTTCCATTTTGTTGTAAATTCTACTCAAATAGATTCGAATTTTGGCGAAATTGTTCATAAAATCCAATTTATATGTGGGAACCATTCTCCTCTTCAATAAGAAAAGACGAACAATGTAAAGATGCGTCCAATAGATTAACAAACATAATGTTCAAAAGAAGATTCTGGAATACATTTCATTGGATCCCTAATAATAAACAAAAACTGACAATAATAACTGTCAATTCATTTCATTTATAATTAACAAATAGAAAGTATATTCGTTTATTAGAGAAAACATTTGTAAAAGTGCGCACTTGCAAGACAGCTGGCTATAGGCAACCAAACTTGTCAAAAAGATGTTCTGATTCTCTCAAAAGGACAATTGGAAAGGACACCTTTGTTGAAATATCTATAGGGCTTCGAAAGGAGATTTTGAATTTCCTTTCACAAATGAATAAAATCAGAATTTAGTGCTCTGAGGGTTCCCAAGCAAGATATAGCTTACCTAGCTTGTATATATATCCTACATTGGATCACAAGACATTTCGGCCACTTTATTTAGGGACTCGAGTGGTCGGAATCAAAAATATATTTGTTAACATCGTATATATTATAGCATTTTCAATATACAATAATGTATTTAATATCATTACATCTAGTAGCATATCGTAATAAATGAGTTATTAGAAGAGAACAATAATGAAATTGAACTTTAACAATTAGAGAAGCAAGTGAATAGTAGAATCTGTTCTAATGTCGATGAAGATAGTGAGCTGTTCTGGAATTAGCTGGACTCTTCTAGGACGTCCTATTTATCCCTCCAACGGTCTGCATCTCCCATATGTTGATAACACGGCACATGCGATATGCAAAGTTCAGCAACAATTGTCGAATTCTCGAATGCATGAAGCAATGCGTCGCGTATTCAACATAAGGGCGTGTGCAATGACGTAAATAGAGACATCTTGGTCGGAGATCATAATTGCATTTATGATCATTGGAAACTTTCGGCATCCTGTGAGGTGGACTTTTTGTATAGAAATTGATGGACATCGAAAATGATAAATTGCATTATATTCAAATGATCCGAAATGAAAGAAACCAACACAGCGAAACACAGGGTTCCAGAACGAAAGCAAATCAATCGAATTGAGTTCGCTGATTGCAATGTTATGAGTGTGTGTATAATTTTTAAGAATTTTGAGCGTTTCATTACTCAAACTATAGCCATGCTTCTGCATACATTTCGCGCCCTTTTTCTATCACATTGAACACTCACGTGTGGATCATGTATGCCAAATATGGAACTTATTCATTTCGAACAATAATGTGTTTGTGTTGCGTTACATATATAGTCAGTGAACCGATTAAAACGGAACGGAATAAAATCTTTGAAGAAATTCGTTTTTGGGTTGAAATTTGTGGTCAAGGGAGTTCCAACTTGAAATTGAACCGAATAAAATGTGGAAAATAAGCAGACCTTAGCAAACGAATTCAATAACATTACGAACCTATATAGAACGCCCTAATCGCTGAAGGAAACTTTGGCAACTGTTTTATTGCATGAATACAATAAAAAAGTGTCAAATACTGTGGATCCTGCTTCCGTCCATTCCAGCGGATGATTTTCTTCAATTGTTCGACAATGAGTCAGAATCTCTATAGAACTCAGCTATCGCAGGTGTGAACAATTGAACTGAAAATATTATGGATGGAAAAGACATTCCACTACTTGTTCATAGTCATCACTCGTCAGTACTTTCATCATCATCATAATTCATATCATCAAGAGCAAAACAAACATCTTCGTCATCAACTACTGCAAAACTGCAAAACAAACACAGATAAGTGAAATAAAACCAAGTGAGAAGAAAATAGTCTAAGATGTGTCTAAATAAGAACGAAAACAAAAGAGGAAATAGAGGAAATGAATGGTCTAACAGTAATTACAACATTCCAAAGAAACTCTCGCGTGGTTTCCGATAAGAAAATGTCCAATTGGACTCGTTCGCAATCAATTTAAAGGTCACGAAGTGTTATGTCGTGTTTGTTGTGGTAGATTATCACACTAAAACTAGATCTAGTTACAGGTCAAGTATCATGCTTATGCATCTACTAATTAATTACGGAAATTCTTCAATTCGTGTTCATTAAATATCTTATTTATCTAATTTCTCTCATGTTTTTAAGTTGCCACAACAAACCGATTGAAACAGCATGCCCAAGTTTGTAGTAATATTTGTCACAATAATTGCAAGGAAAGCAAAAGTGGATTCTCGCTGATGGAGAAGTTTGCACATTTATTTATAAAATTTCAAAGAAACTTAATGCATTATTTTGAAATCTCAGTGGAACTTGGTGTTGAAAGCATTCGTATACAAATGTAGTGTGAGCAATTAGTGTTTGGGCGAATAAATGCAAGAAATCGCAAAACAAAAAGAATATCGAAACTGCAAAGTTGAGGGTTGCGGCGAATTAAAGTACGGTGCAAATTGTTTCAAATATTTTATGTAAATTGTACAAAACGTTTATACATTTTACATAATTGCAGAATATCAACAATACGAAACAATAAAGTGAAGTGGAGGAGAAACTCACATTCTGCGTTCGTTTATTGCACACTAATCCAACTACTGGCAACAGCGTGCAATTAATTCATGCTGATAAATATTGATAACTGAAATTAGAGCAATATTCCATACCTAATCCTAAATCAAGAAAATATCGTTGTAATAAAGTCTTGCAGGAGACATAATAATACAACAATACTATTTTGAAGTGACCAATCTTAAAGTGTATTCTCCTGCTATTTTAAAAACTATGTTAACATATCCAAACGCCTGATAATTATGCATAATTATGCAGTTCAGCATAAGGGAAATGAAACAATAAGTGAAAACAAAGAGCAAACGAATATCCTTCGTTCGCCTGAATATTATAGCTTTCAATTCTGATACGTTTGCGTTTCGTTTTGAGCATTTGCAAAGTGCCATTATTAGAATTTCGAGTCAACAACAATAGGGATGTCTAAATAGGTTTAAAAATGTTGTGTTTTAACTCGATTTCATGTATGTTTCCATTTTTCCTATTCATTCTATAATAGGTTAGCGAAAAAGTGCATTTTCAAGGAATGTTTGCATAAATTTGATCATAAATTGCTAAATTCTTAGTTTGGAATGGTAATCGTTGAACAAATGGTGGTCAATAAGTATTGAAAATGTTGAATTTTAGACGACCTTAGCTTAATCTTGATGCTGAATCATGCTTAAAAAAGTGCAGCAACTTACCGACTAGGAAATCAAAGACGAGCTCTTCGTGCATTATGCAAATCGACATGAAATTCAATTATCAAGCGAATTGATAACAGTTCGAATGCATAGAAACAAGTAATGAGAGAAGACTGATGATACTGCCACAAGTCACAATCGCAGACCTGGCTAATCTGCACTTGGTGCGATTGTGGCTTGTACAAAGGGCTGATAGTAGCTGACTTGGAACGCAAACTAGATTGAAACGCGTCATCGATTGATCATCGGCAGACGTGCGGCAGAAGCAGCAAGGATCGAAGGTGCGAGCGTTAGCAAGAGAGGAAGCAGGATGAGGGCGGATGTTGATGGCGTCAATTGTTTGGGTGATCTATTACACATGTCCTCCTCACAGAAGCACATGTGACCAGTGCCGCTACTTTCCATCATGCACACGTGATCGACCATGAACAGATTGATCTGCAATTGCGACGTGCAAGTACGCCGCACCACTTCGTACGCTGAAAGAGGTGGAAAGTTTCAGCCAGCGATTGGCAGCGCTTCGAGGGCGGACGAAGAGCAACAAGGGCTTACGTGTCCTCGCATGGCGCACCATCTTAACGCAGCATCCATTGCACGTGGTCAATGGCGGCTGATCCTTGGGCAGCAGCGTGTAGTTGAACGGATCCTTGCATCGAGGGTCGCTCCAGCTGTCGCATTCGTAGCAGAAGATTTGACGCGCTGCAAATGAGCGGCTATGTTTTAGGCTTTACGCCCTTGTCACATATCTGATCGTACATTCATTGCAAATCGTATTCGCTTGCTTTTGGACTTACTTTGACATTCCGCATTTGTTATTGTTATTATTGCTAGCAATATCGCTGGAATATGAAGCAAATTTATGCAATTAGTCACAACACCAAAATCAACATTTATCACTCGCCAAATTTGTAAATAATTCCATTAAAATTGCAGTTAGAAGTTTTGCGGGGAAATAGGCGAAGGGAGATAACACGTGTTAGAAAGGGTTTATGATTATTTTGCACTCACAATCACTTCGTCTACAATGTGTAAAGTCACCGAATTCAATTAGGATCATCATGATGGCTGAAATATTTCAAGAAATTTGAAAACAAGTGAAATTCGTTTCAGAGTTGCAGTTAGTCTAAGATTCTATCTTGTTTTCCTTTTGATTTCCAAGGATTTGTATGTAAAACACGAATTGATTCATTATCTAATTATCTATGAGAAGAAACACTCATTAATGACATGTGATTGAAGCATTCCAGAAATTTCCGTAAAATTTTGAAAAATGATCTGAGAAGAATGTTGCACAATTATCAAGCGGCTTTGAACAATATTATCAAGGTTTCTTGAAGATCATTTTCTCTGATTCATGGAGGACTTATCGATCCAATTTCCGGGCTGTTTGTGAATTTGTAAAATAGTATCGAGGTTCATTAAAAATTGACTTTTGGATAGTTTATAATCATTATATTCAATTGATAATAAAATGGTCTTTATTTAAACACGTTTGAAAGCCTCAAGAATCTTCTCTTATTTATCTCATTTTCGAAGAATAGAAACATGTCAAATCTAACATAAAAGCTCGTTCTAGAATAATATAAACAATGTATCTAGCAGTAGCACATTTGGGATAAGAAAACGTTGCTGTAACGTTTTTCATCAAGGCTTCACTTTCAAAGAGCGAAATGTTTATTGTTTCATGCATAAATTGAATGGCGCACTTATGAGTTTAATGCCTATCTTATAGATTTTTCATTGAAAATGTGTGCGAAGAAAATGCGTGTGTCCCGAAGTAAAATTATTTTTAGATTGCTGCTATTTCTGATGCAATTCGTCCACTCGACTAGATAAAGTGGATTTCGATTGAAATTTGTGTCACGCAACGGGAATTTTCCGCGATCCGTTTGCTGGAAGCGATAGCAACAAAGCAATAATGATATATTGCTAAAATAAATAAAGTTTGCATACAAATTAAGTGGGATAAGAGGAAATGAAACATTACCTGAAATAGCAATGGTATATTTGCAATATGATTTCGTTCCCATCACCATCCTGTTGGGCAACTTCCAGGACGAATTATTGGACTTGCTGAATATTCGAAGAGTTGACAGCCCTTGTGAACATAAATTCGCACCAATTTATTCATCAATTTCTCGCGAATCACAGACATTTCCAATGACTATGCACCTGTTTATCTGAAGGCAAATTTCAAAACTTTACCGATTGATTTCCTTCATCGAAATGAAGAAGAATGCTTGGTAATGTGATCTACATGGACACGCAGCATGAATCATATTGATTCGCCGCTTTCAGATGTCCTTAAAGAATGAATTACTGCAGGCAAATTGATCAAACTTTGCGCACTAGACTGGAAGCGATTGTAATTAGACTTGTACTTATTGCGTCGACGTTCTGAGCGGTCGTTTTCCGGATATGTGTGTTTGAGCACGCCGAACGAGTCCTTGCGATATCCTGCTGTGATCACGACGGCCTTCACCGCTTAGCGGGCTCCTTGAAGGAAGGATGGAAGTCGCCGCACTCGTTCTGGATTACATTGACTCATAGGAGACGATTCGCTCTTCTTCTATCACAAAACATCTCGTCCACCTCTGCACTCATCGATGAAGGTTTCGCTTGTAGGGAGGACAGGAGCAAGTTATACGCACATCCTCTTTACTGGCAGGCAATGCCTTTCCGCGATTCGCAAATGTGTCACCTACTACCTACCGATCAGTGACCGACATTGCTACGACTCGCAGAAACACTTTTCCAAGGACCACATTATATTGATCTATTTTCCGCGCTCCTGCCCTGCGCCCATGCAGTTTCATAACTGCTCAGCCACGGCAACAACTATGATATCATCGAATATCAACAAATATTTCTATTTCTAAGCGCAAATTTAAACTGCATTTTCAATTTCACTAATAGATAACAATTACTTACAATTCTATTTGAATTCAAATAGATATTGCAATATGCTAATATACCAATTATCCAACATGATAAAACAATGGGTAATCTTATAAAACTTGATAAATTAATTGTAAATAATTTGAATTTTCGAAATAAACACATGGCGCCCTCTTTCGGCTCACATGATTATTACTGATATCCTTCGAAATTAAATTCGTAATCAATGTAATGATGGGCTATGACGCAATTTTAGGGCATGAATTTTCAATAGAAATTGATAAGCTAATGACATATTGCTTATCGACTTGAGCAACATCAGCTGATATTCCTGGCTGAAATTGCGTTGACATAAATTGTAATGTTTCTAAGCTGTTTACTAACTAACGCATTTACTGATAAGTGAAAGATCTGAGATATTAGCAGAGAATAGTAGTGGCAAATAATTGTAATCGAACATAATTTAGCGAGACGATAAATGTAAGTTGAGTGCTCCCCTTCTTGTATCCACATGTTGATGCGAAGTAAAAGTTGCTATTTCATGTCAGTCCTCATTACAAAGTCCAAGTGAAGTGAACATACCTGTGTTATCCTTGGGCTTGTAATGCTGTCGATAAACAAAACAGTTGCAGAGCTAGCCAGTTAATATGAGTGCGCCATTGAAACCATGGGAAAGCTCTAAAGCGTTGGCAAATAAGGGACAAATCCTTCGCAACTCGCATTTGCCCCAATTGCAATCACTGCGTTCAGCACCAGCCTTACCCCCGAGACCACAGCGAATGACCAGCAATTTCGGAAGTGCATACAACTCACCCTATTCGGGTAATTGTCTCAACTTTATATATCTGAATTGACTGATTGCATCTACTTTATATGACTTCAGTCTATGGAAACTATGGATCGCATGGCACAATGGGATGGCCAGGCAGAACAATGTACAATGGGGCCTATGGCTACGATTCCTACGGAAGCTATGGGAATTCGTATGGCATGTATGGCAATGGATACGGAATGAGAATGGGCATTCGGGATGACGAGAGCAGGTAGGTAAAGAAAATGAGGCCGTCCTAATCCGTAAACTCTCTACGTACTTTCATCGTTCTCTTATCAGTAGAGAGAGGATTTTAGGCAATATGCCTTTTTATTTTGATGCAAGGCAAATTAGAAATAATTCAAAATCTATATGTTTCTCGACAAATCAAAACGATCTGGCTAGGTTTTATTTTGCTCAATTGCCTATTTTGACTTTTAACGGCCTAAATCAGGGGTCGCCAAACTTTTTTGAACGTCGCCCCCTATATAATTTTTCGGGATCTCCATCGACCCCCTATAAAAGTAATTTTCAAATAAAACTATCTAAACTTAAGGCACGGGGTGTACCCGATGATGATTACCACGAAAACCGACGGCGTAATAAAATATACCAAGAAATATTTCATGAATGGGCCGACTGTAAATTCACGGAAATGCGAATTTTGAAGACTCACTTGAAACAACAACTTTCAAACACAAGGAAAAGCGACAATTAAAGTAGGAAAGAGATGGCCATTCTCGCAAGTATGCTGGTCAAAGTTAACCAAC
>JAOEHK010000013.1:0-11354 GCA_025447835.1 Labidoglobus nevermanni
TTCTCTCTTTCTTATTAAACTTGAACTTGTTTTGTTACTTGACCATACCCTTCAGAGATTCGATCCAAACTAGTAAGTAAATCAGATCCCTGTCCCAGATCCGCCGAACCCTCTTTAAATCTCTTCATTTCCTCTTATTTCTAAGAGGTTCCTGTTGAGTTTCCTGCAGGAAATTCTGTTTATTATTAAACTTGGCCTTGTTCTGTTACTTAACCTTTAGAGATTCGATAGAAACTAGTAAGGAAAACAGATCCCTGTCGCAATTGCAAGCTAACAGATCCACTAAAATTAGTTCAATTCCCTGCGTGATTTGATCACATCCCTTAGAGACTTGATGAATGCTGCGTACCTGATTGGGGATCGGCGGCGCAGTGAACTGAAAGCGACCCTGTATCCGCGCCTCGGGCGGCACGCTCGTGGGCGAGAGGGTCGAGGGGCTGGTGTTGACAGGACTCTGCCGACACCACGGATTAGATGGTCGCGTTCTGGGCGGCCGGCGGAGGGGGGAGGGGGGGAGGGGGGACTCACCGAGCTGTACGGCGAGCTGCCCAGCTGCTGGTCGGCGTCGGCGTCCAGCGGCGCGTGCAGCGGCGCCGGGAAATGCACGCTGGTGAGGTCGGGCAACGAGCCGGTGTTGCTCCCAATCGGGATGGCGATCGTGCCGGGCTCGTGCTCGCTGAAGAAGATGTTGATGCCGGGCACGCGCGGCACGTCGCACGAGGAGCGCGGCCGCCGTCCGCCGCCGTCGTGCTGCAGGTGGTGCAGGTGGTGGTGGTGGTGGTGGTCGTGGTGGTGGCCAAAGTGCGCCGGCCCATTCAGCCCCTGCATCCATCCGCCGGCGCCGGTGGCGGCATTGGCAGCACTTCCGCCGCCACCACCCCCATCCGCCGTCTGGTGGAGCGCCGGATCGCTGTGGGTGCGCCGCCACGCCGAGTCCGGCGGCGGGCTAAGAAACGAGCCGCTGCCGCCACCACCGCCCCCGCCGCTCGACGAGTACGGCGACGTGTCGTGCTTGCGCTCCTGCTGCGGCCGCCGGATGGGTCCCCCAGGTGACCGCGTCCGCGACTCGCGCTGCTGCTGCTGCTGCTGCGAATGCGGCGACATGCTCAGGGCAGTCACGTGAGGCGTCGCCGCTTCATCCGGCTGCAAGACGCGCACACGTGTCACTCAAAGAGATGACGTCATTGGTGGCAAACAAGCAAACAGAACGGGGGGAGACAAGCCGGAAGCAGGCAGGCAAAGCAAATGAGAACGAGTGACGGACGCTGGCTGGCACCTTGCACTCTTCGCCGACGAGATGCTGCTGCAGCTGCTCCGCCGACGTCGGCGCCGCGACGTTCGGCAGCGAGCCGCCCCGATACGCCCCCAGCTGCTGCTGCTGCGGACCTGGCGTCGAGATGCGCAGCTGGTTCACGTTGCGGGCTGGCTTATCAGCGACCGCCGCCGCCGCCGCCGCCGCCGACGACGACGACGACGACGATGGAGATGCGGATGAATGCACCTGCCGCCGGTAACCATAGCAACGCGCACAAACAGACAGCGAGAGGGGGGAGGCGATTAGAGCAGAATGTTCGATCGGTCGAAGAGCAAGCGAAAGCAGGGCGTCTGCCGATGACTTCCGGCTCCAGCCTATCAGCAACGTTGGCTATCGGGACGCCGTTCGCCGAATCGCGAATCGCTATCAGACCGCAGTAATCGTCAGCGATTCGCAATTAATCACGGCAATTAGCGAGCGGCTATCGATAGCCAACGGCAAACAATTGCATCATCGGCGATTGCGCCACGCGCTGTTGTGATCTATCAATCAATCAATCGGCATCATGAGCGTCGCGACGGCGACGCCGCTAGCGCCATCTCGCCGCCGCCAGCTGCACTTCGCCACGCAGGCACTCAAGGCCGATTCGTTGCAACAAGTGAAGCTGCAATTAGCTGCAGAATCGTTAATGCAAGCATTAGCGGCGCATTAATGCGGCCTTATGCATGCGCTTCGATTGCGAATCGGGCAATGCTCAGACGCGCGCCATTCGCCGCCCCCAGCCGCACACAATCTGGATGAGCGTACTAACCCTGGCCGTGGCGACCGACACCTCCTTCATGATCTGCTCGAAGCGCGCCGTCTCCTCGGCCTGCCGATGCGTGTGCATCGCGATCTTTTCGCTGAATTTGCGTGGATTCGCCATCGCAGCGCCGCCGCCGTCCGATTTGTTGTTGATTGCCGCTGCTTATCGCACGCCAGCGATAAGCGCGAGCGAGCGTGTCACTGCACTGCCTTTGTTGTTGTTGCTGATGCTGATGGGGATGCAGGCCGAATCAGCGACGTAGCTGCGGACGTCTGCTGGGACGCTGGCGGTCGGGGGGGCCGTCGTATCGCCCAGTTCACTCACTGCTCACCGCACCGCAAGGGCCACTGCTGCTGCTGCTCGCGTTGCACTCCCATTCGGACGCACATCGTCTACTGCTGCTGCTGCTCCAGCTGCCTTCATGCGCGATCTGCAGCCATTGCTCAAAACAAGCGAGCGAACGACTCGATGCTTGCGTTAGCTCGCCGCAAACTCGACTGGCGCTAGATGCGGCGAGCGCGAGCGAACGCGCTTATCGCACGCGCCGTCGATAATGCAGGACGCTGCAGAGGATGCAGCCGCGAAGGACAAGCGAGCACCCTTAATCAATGTATTTCAATGAGACGATAATTACAGGCAAATTGAAGGCAGCCATCCGGCTAACGCTGCTCATGCTGCGTCGGCAGCGAATCGTTGGGCCGGAAGTGATTGAGCATGTTGATCGTCCACTCGCCGTCGACGCCCTTCGTGTACTCGCGCACGAAGCGGTAGTTGCTGATGGAGATGCGACTCTGGTACTCGGGCAGCATCCCCATGTTCAGGGGCGGCTCCTCGCCGCGTTCGCGCATTGCGCTCAGGCCGCGCATCGCGTGGAAAACCATGGTGATTTCGACGAAGCGCTTCTGCTCACTGCCCTCCGCCTCGCCGTCGAAGATGATGCCGATCTGCAAGCGCAAAAGCGTGAGTCATCCGGCTTCTTAATCTGATCCTATTCGCTCACTCGCCTGGTACGGGAACGAGAAGTAGACGTCGTCCTTGTGGATGGCAATCATCTCCCGCTGCGGCATCGACATGATGGCGATGGCGCTGGCCAACTTGGGGATGATGTCCGCCTGCACCAGGCCCTGCAGGTGCTTCGTGTCGCCCGCCGACAGCCTGCTGGAAACGACCTGATAGAGCGTTAGATGCGATAAACAATGATGCGCTGCGTCACTTACTTACGTCCAGTGCTTGCTTGGCGCCGCCGACAAAGTCCGGGATGTTGAAGTCAGCGTCAAAGTACGGGCGCACGATGAACGTCGCCAGGATAAAGTTCCGAATGGACTTTACTAGCGACGGCCATGTGATCTCCGGGAAGTTCATCAGTGGTGGCAAGCGTAGGGCCATCGGATCGCGCTCGTTGTCGCTGCCAGGCGCACTGAAGAAGCGCATCGGATGCTGCGGTCGCACGCTCAAGACGGCGAGTCGTGTGCTCCAGGCGAAGGGCGCTTGCTTTCGCAGCGCATTGAAACTGAGCATCGTGCTGCTTCTTGTTACTTGAATTTGTTGCACGCATCTAGGTTAATCATATGTTAATCATATGTTTGACGCGTTCGTCCAGTTGCCTACATCGCGCGCGACAAATAACAACAATTCCTGCGGAAGTATTTACACAATCTGGATATTCGCATTACGAAGAGGAAGGAACTAGCAAGTAATTGCTATTTATACCGCGAATCGAAATAAAAGGGAAGAAAAGTTAAATTGATTGGTTGGGAAGTGTAGGCAACCAATGATACACAAACAATATCAATTAATCAATGAATGTAATTGATTGCGGTACAGCAAACGAGTGCAAAACGTGCAGTGAGAATCAAGGAAACTGGTGCATTTACAGATCGACAGTCAGTCGCAGTGCGACTCTTGCCCAATCAATTTTTTTCTAGGCGAAAGTGCGTCACAGCGACGACTTGACGGCTGCTAGCGTTCATCGGGTTGTCAGCCCGTCCTCCTAAAATAGCATCGCAAGTCGCAAACGGCGTTGAGCAAACGCAGTTAGCAAAGCGAGCAGCAGATCCGTTGCAAGGCAAGAGGCAAGACATCGTGCAGAGAGCAGTGTGGTGGCGAAGTTGCTCGCTCGCTCGCTCGTCATGCAATGGCGGCACACGGCTGGATAAGCTAGTTGACTGCGTGCTCGAGTCGACGTTCAGCTGCACACAAGCTCACTAGCAGTCGCTTCTTCGCTCGTTCTCGCATTGTGCTTGCAAGGTAAGCGAAGGTAACGTGCGTCGCGAGGAAGAAGACAAAAGGACGAAAGCGCGTCAAGCAAGGCGAGCGTCCTTGTCGTCAGTGCGTGCATCGAACGATCTCGTGCGTCGTCTTCCTGCTCCAGCTGCACAAAGGATTCTCCGTCGACGACGACGGCAACGTGATGGCAGCAACAAGAACCAACAGCAGCGCACTGCGGGCGCTCGCCGTCGAGTACAAGTCGCTGCAGGAGGAGCCCGTCGAGGGCTTCTGCGTCAAGCTGGTGAACGACGACAACCTCTTCGAATGGGAGGTGGCGATCTTCGGCCCGCCGGACACGCTCTACATGGGCGGCTGCTTCAAAGTGAGTCTCGACCTAGCCTAACCTCCAAATCGAGCGAGTCGAGGCAACGCAAATGTCGCAATCGTGCATTGCTCGCTATCGCGAAATGCGAGTGGCCGTGTGCGTCGAGTTGGGCCTTCTCCGTCTCTTTGTTCGCGATTGCAGCCGTTGTGCAATTGCCTCAACAATTCGTTTCGCAACGCTTTTCACTTTCAACGTGCTGCCTGCCTACAAATGCCTTTCACGCATCGTGCGTGCCTTCAGCTGACGAATCATTGCATTCGGAATCGATAAGGTATTTGTTTCGGATGCGGGAGACGCATCTTGATGTGCGAGCGATATTTATAGACGTGGCCGTCACGAAAACGCGTCGCTGCGACCTTCTTGCCATCCCTGCCAGCTCGCAAATGCGCGCCTTGCTGCCCGAGATTTACTTTGTTCGCATTGTTTCAGGCTCGCATGAAGTTCCCGCAGGATTATCCGTATTCGCCGCCATCCATTCGATTCCTCACCAAAGTCTGGCATCCGAACGTCTACGAGGTGAGTTTCGCTGTCAAATTCCAAATGGCGGGCGATTTGAAAATGTGAACTATGAACTATGGGTAGGAAATCAGGTTTAGAGTCGTCTATGGGAGAATAGTCAAAGCGAGGAAATTGCCTATGGCTGAAAAGTCATTTCTCATCCGTTAGAAAGTGCGCTGCTAAGTAGGGGTTTGTTACGCTATGAGATATGCTCGATATCCGATTTAGCATAACACAGCCTTCCAGTTGATTATTGTTTAACTAACAACATTAGCAAGAATATTGAAGTGTTGTAGCTGGTATATTCAATTACATCATCAATGCACCGTTAAAGAACGCATAGAACAAAGGACTTGATATTTTTTCCATAAAACTGATTGGCCAAGTGGCATGACTTCAACTGTACCATAATAGTCGCAATGTGAGCATTTGTTGAGAAACACTTGATGCAATAGCGTTATTGTATTTCATCAAGTGTCAGTTGGCGATTCGTGGTGCGGTTCTGCAATGCGATTGTGATTGATTCGAAAGTAGAAGTGGCCCACATTATTCAGACGGACCCTTGGTCATTGAGGTGCGAGCGATGACTTGCAATTGCTGATAAGCCTGTCGAGAGACAGTTTTCGCAATATCCGCGCCCGAGGAGCGGAAAAGCGCGTCTCCTGCTGAGCGTCTTGCCATTTGCAGCCGGGTGCGCCTGCTTACGCTTTCTAATTAGTGAAATGAGTGCAACCGCAGTCACACACACGCTCAGGCCGATCTAAACTGGTTTAGTTTCGCACTGATTGCGTCGCTGGTGAACCCTAGACACTGCTCCAGAAGTTTGCGATCCTGGGCTAGCTAAAGATCGGAATTTGGTAACAGGCTAGATTTGCCTAGGCGATCTTGAAACCCATCTCTTTCTACCAGGGAGAAATGTCTGCTTGTTGCAAATTGACTCCACGGGCATAATATCTTTAGTCGCAAGCGGTTGAGAACCAGAGAAGCGATGAGACCACCCATAATGCATGCCAATATGGCAACTACCACAAAAAAACAATTTCCCAGAGTTGTAGGCAACCTTCGATAAGAAGTGGGCATCTCGGCGAGGTTCCACCTTGCTTTAGTATTAATTTTTCTGTTCTCCCTGTAGTTTCAAACATATCTTATATAGAATTCAAATGGAGGACCTAGTGGTGTCTAGGTTTTGCTACAATGCCTTTCTTTCTAGTTAAGGACCACTCATCCATCGATCTAAAAAATTTCATGTTTAAAATTGAAAGCATAGGCAAAATCCGACCGACATTGAGACTACATGATTTGTAGTGGGATATTTCCCTGTAGCTTTCCAACCACGAGGTTTTTCCAATTTTCCGTTTGTTACACAATAATTCAGTGTTTCTCAAACTTTGATGACTCTTAGCACTCATGTAACGGATAAATCATGAGTAATACCCGTCAAATGACGGATCATTGGGTATTTCCCATTACAACTCCCCTTATTCGTCTCTGAATTCCGGAGTTTTTCCATTGTCTATTGTCTATTTTCTATTTCAGTGCCGTTTGTCATGGACATAACTTTCGAATCATGAGTTTTTTCCTTTTTCTACCCTGGGTCAGGGACAATGCCCAATATTTCATTTTGATCGAATAATTTGTATTTTAGGCGGACTGACGAACAAACATTCATTTTTATATAGATAGGTAGATAACAGAAAGAACATGACAGAAAGACTAGAAAATTGGACTGCAATTTCTTGAAGTTAATAATAATAATTTTCTATCCAAAGTTGCCCATAATTTTCATATTGATGTGACCTCGTTCAACGCTGTTTTGTTGCTGGGGCCCATTAACCGGACTCTTGGTGTACGAAAAGGGCACCTATGGCGCACCTATTGCAATCCTCGGTGCTGTTATTATCGGATTGCAGTTTCCAGCAGGCGATTGAGGCGTCTGACGTGAGATGGGCAACACGCACTTTATCACAACCAGTTTTCTGAAGTCGGCGCAATCAATCAGAAATCGAGAACTCGGAACAAACGCTCCCGGCTATCGATCGACGGCGGATGGAAGAGTTTGAATTGCGTTCCTGTTGCAGAACGGCGACCTGTGCATCAGCATCCTGCACCCGCCCGTGGACGACCCGCAGAGCGGCGAGTTGCCGTGCGAGCGGTGGAACCCCACGCAGAACGTGCGCACGATCCTCCTGAGCGTCATCTCGCTGCTGAACGAGCCCAACACCTTCTCGCCGGCCAACGTGGACGCGTCGGTGATGTACCGCCGCTGGCGCGAGTCCAAGGGGCGCGACAAGGAGTATGAGAACATCATCAGGTGAGCGCATGACGGGCGAGGGGCTGGTCCTGACGGCGGGCTCGGTTGCAGGAAGCAGGCGATGGCGGCGCGCGCCGAGGCCGAGCGCGACGGCATCCAGGTGCCGCTGACGCTCGAGGACTACTGCATCAAGACGCAGGTGAAGCCGCACACGTCCGACTCGCAGGTGGAGATGACCGACTTCTACGACGACGACTACGACGAGGAGTACGACGACCAGTCGGACGGCTCCGAGTACGCGGACGACGACAACGACAGCGGCAACGGCGAGTCATGATCCAGCTAGGCGCGCAAGCGAACGCGTCCGTGCGCCCCCCAAACACCACCTCCTTGTGCAGATTGCAGCCGAGAGCAGAAGCGGCGGCACCAGGTTCATCCCACTCATCGCCATCTCGCGCGCTTCCATTCCTCATCCAGCCGGCGCAGCGCGCGGAGCAGCCACCTTGTCTAATTGCTAAACTCGCGCGCGCACTGTGATTATCTACTAACTAATCTATCTGTACTTTGTGGACGTTTCAATTCTCCGACTGGCAGAGCGGCTCGCATCTTCTGTACATATTTGATGAGTTTCGTTGCGTTCTTCGCCTGCCTTCACGATCCGCGAGCACTTGCACTTCGCAGTCAACGAATTTCCGTTTCTGTTCACTTGTAATGCCAGCTATCGATTGGATCGTCAGCATCATCATCCACAGCGCGGCGCAGCTTCGTCGGCCAGCGCACCACTTTCAATTAGCGATACGCATATGGAGTTGAGAAGTTCATTCGTCTAGCGGTTAAGTAAGCCGAGGAAGAGGAAGAAGTTATTTTGCGTTCTCTAAGCGTAGGCGTACGATACCTAGACCATGATGCCAACAGTTGAGTCAGTTGTGTCAGGCAGTAGCGATACGAGTAAAACACCCAATGTGAAAATAAATGAACAATTACATATTATACACAGAGGCAGAGTAACTTCTTCTTGCTCTACGCTACTAACAGTTAGTTGTCGATTTGCGACGCTTCCCGGCTCAGCGCCACGCTCAACAACTTCAGAATATCGTCCCACAGCTGGTTGATGCCCTGATCGTACTCGCCGCCTTTCGTGAGCTGGTAAATGTAGTATTCCATCATGTTGGTCAGCGCGTCCTTGCACTTGACCAGCAGATTGGCGGTCCTGCGGCAGGAAATTGTCAGCAGGGCGCTCTCAACGGACTGTCGTTACTTACTCTCGACTTGTAAGCAGTTTAATTGATGTGTCGTCTAAAGAAATCATCACCGGGTCGCTGAACGCGGCCGCTTGGGCTTGGTGTTGAGTTGCCGTCACCTCGGTGATCGAGAGCGGCCGGTTCTTGAAGAGGAGCACGGCGACGCTGGAGATGAGACTCGTCTCACGCACCACGGTCATCCGGCGCACGTTCGAGCGCGTCTCGTTGATGTAGAGCAGGAAGTCGGAGGGGAAGCGGGTGCGCTTGAAGTTGACGCTCTCGGCGGCGACCGTCGCCTTGTGGCCGTGGCGCGTCAGCAGCAGGTGCTTGCGTTTCAGCTGCCCCTTCACCACGTCGAAGTCCTGGTGCTTCAGCACGCTGCCGACGCCCGACAGCAGCACGGACTTGACCAGCTCGTCGCTGTCGGAGAAGTCGTCCGACAGCCGCAGAATGTCGTGCAGCCCTTTGTGCAGGTAGTCGAAATGAATGCCGCGCAGTTCTGCAAGTGAGTAAACCTTTGAGAATTCGGCGCGCGCCCGATGGCGAAGACTTACGCTGGATCATCTCCAGCTTGTGGCTGACTAGGCCCTGCTCCTGGCAGTAGCGCTTCGCCTCGAAGTCGCTGCGGTTCTCGGCGTGGTCCAGCCACTGCTCCAGCAGCCGCATCATGCCGAGGTGGTCGCTGCTCTGCGAAAACGTCTTCTTCACGCGATGGATGCGCTCCTTGGCGTCGAGCCCGCCGTCGAACAGCTCCGTCTCGGCCGAGTACAGCGTGACGACGTCGACGACCGGCGTGACGCACTTGTAGATGACGGAGTTGACCAGCGCCTTGGCCAGACGCGGCTCCAGCTGGAAGTTGCTGATGACGCGGCCGAGCGGCGTCAGGTTCTCGTCGGCGTCCAGCAGCTCGAGCTCGATGAGCTCGTCGACGGCGTGGTACAGCGACGACTCGTCCGGCGGCGTGATGAGCTCGCAGAAGAAGTCGGCCGCCTTCATGTTGTTGCTGTAGACCTTGGAGTCGAGCAGGCTCTTCGTCAGCGAGGTGCGCGCGATCTCGGGCGTCGCGTACTCGGCGAACTGCGCGTACCGCTCCGGCGTGTAGAGCAGGAAGGCCTCGCCGGGGCGCACGCGGCCCGCGCGTCCCTTGCGCTGCGCCATGCTGGCCTTCGAGATCCAGTGGCTGTCGACGACGCTGACGCCCTTCTCCACGTCAAAGCGCTTCTCCTTGACGATGCCGGCGTCGAGCACGTAGACGACGTCGTCGATCGTCACCGACGTCTCGGCGATGTTGGTCGCCAGCACCACCTTGCGCACGCCGGGCGGCAGCTGGTGGAAGATGCGCCGCTGCTCGTGCACCGGCATGCGCGAATGCAGGCTGAAGACGTGCAGGTCCGGCGCGCCGCTCGGCAGCGCGTTGCGCACCTTCTGGATGTCTTCCCAGCCGGGCAGGAAGACGAGCACGGCGCCGGGCGGGCGCGACGCGTGGATGTGCTGCAGGAGGCGCACGACGTCGTCGTGCAGCACGCTCGGCGCCGCCACATCGCTCATTCGCAGCGTCTGCGGGAGGCCGTGCTGCTCCTCCAGGAAGTGCACGCGCACCGGGTGCGTGCGGCCGGGCACCTGCAGCACCTGCGCGCCGCACTCGTCGAAGTAGTCGCGGAACGCGCCCGTCTGGATGGTGGCGCTCATCACCAGCACGCGCAGCGCGTCGTTGCGCCGCATGGCGGCCTTCAGCAGGTTCAGCAGCAGGTCAGTGCTCACGTCGCGCTCGTGGGCTTCGTCCAGCAGCACGTGCGAGCACTGCTCCAGCCCGGGGTCGCTCTGCAACCGACGCAGTAGGATGCCAGTGGTGCAGTAGAGGATGCGCCCGCTGCTCCGGTTGAAGTTCGACTTGAGGCGCACCTGGTAGCCCACCGTCTTGCCCACCGGCTCGGCGCGCTCGCTGGCGACGCGCTCCGCCAGGGCTATCGCTGCGATCCGCCGCGGCTGGGTCACCACCACGTTGCAGTTCTCACTGCCGCTGTACGATCTCGCCCAGCCCTCCAAGATGAACTGCGGCACGCGCGTCGACTTCCCGCATCCTGGTTCGCCTTTGATGATCACCACGCGGCTGCTCCTCGTCGCTTCGATGATGCTTTCCCTGCAATCATGCAAGTTGAAAAGAAACTTGAAATATTAGTATAATATACATCGAAAAATTGACATTCTCTATACTCGATAGAGAGTTGAAAAGTTGCGTCGCTGTTCACATACATCATAGTGATCGAGTAGCGTCAAAGTTTTTGATTGAGGAATTACGAAAGAAGTGGGAATGAAGACTTCATAGAGAGGGAAATTTGTGGTAGTTGCAATGTGGTGGCCACAAGGCGGCGCTCTTCCCCTTTTCTATATGATTGAATCGCTTTGAACTTACTTGAAGTTGCGAAATCGCGACATTTTCCGAGAATTCGGACTCTCCCCCCTTCCAAACTCCGTGGCAAGCTCGCGAATAATCTCCGCGCTTCAGTGGTGGGTCACGATAACCCAACCATCTCCGAAATCTCCCGGTACGCGCCCGGGGAATCCGACAGCTTGGCTAGGCCATGCAGCATAGCGAGCGACCCCGTTATCTTTCAAGTTTAGCTACCAAGTTAAATACACCCTCCGGGCGTACGCCCGGCCTTTTACTTTTAAACTCTGCCCATCTCTACCACCCCGTAAGGCTTAGCAGC
>JAOEHK010000013.1:34401-45682 GCA_025447835.1 Labidoglobus nevermanni
CGAGGTTTTTTCAAGGGACCAGCACTTTCAAACGTTATATCGGGGTTATTCGTTAAATCGGGGTTCGTTATATCGGGTTATACTGTATATCTACCCCCGCTCCACCGCTCCTTGCAGTGTGGGGTTTCGCGGAAAAGCGTACTGCAACCACGTCTTTTTCAGACACCGAACTGTCCTCTTTCCCAGGGAAACCCGGGAAAACCCGGCTACCATCATCATGTGCTTCCAACTTATGCCGCCCCGATTGCTTCCTCCTGGAGCCCTGCTCTTTTCAATGGCCGCTCGGTAGCCTTTTGTGTTTTTACAGAATTATGTGAAGTTGCAGTCCCAACAACAGATTTGAAACTACAACGCCCTGCCAGGGATCGAACCCAACACTTTCGGTATCGCAACTCTCTACATTAACCACTCGGCTACCGAGCGTTAATGCTTGTTGTTATTCAATCGCGGTAAAGGCTGAAAGTCGTCGACAAGCACCCTCTGTCTCTTTAACATACGAAATTTCCACATCGACATTTGAAATGTGTCGTCGCTGCCGATTATCCAATGGCGTTTCCCACTGGTTGTGGAAAAATCAGCAGTATTCGATCGGTGATTGGCAAAGGTCATCATTGATTGCATTGGACTCGATGGATACATTGGAAATTGCACATTTGTGAAATTGCAATCGAATCGAGCGCTCATATGCCTGCAATTATGCTATGATCGCATTCGCAGTCTAATTTCGCAACTACGCTCACTTCTTCAAATTAAAGTGGTGTGTGCTCCAAAAGCGCAAAACCTAAAGAACAATAGCTGATTGGCATCCTTGATGTCCAGCAATTACATCACTACGAGCACTTTCTCCTTTCGCCTCGACTTTTGCCTGACCTGGTAGCAGCAATCTGAGGGCACACATAAATCGGGAGATTCAATAAATTGGCGATATTGGGGTCGGTCGAGTGGCGGGCAAGTCATGAGACAGTTTCAAGCATTCGCTTTCTGAGCGGCCTGCTTTATGCTGAGACTAGTTGGCTTGGTGGTGGATTGCTGTACCTATCGCCAATACCACCGTTGCCGCCGTCGGCGCCGCCGCCCCCGCCGCCGCCAGTCCACCCTGTCGTCGCCGGCACCGATCGTCGCTAGTCGTTATTAATGGTCGCATGATTAGTGTACGTATTCGGCATTTACATATCATGCATAACCTTATAGCTGTGTAACTTATCACGGAATGTATCTGCAGGGGTTGGAGGCGGCAAACCCATGACTGCATGTGCATGCCATGCGCCTTCTTCGCCATCCCCATGTCCCCGTCTTGTATTATCCTCAATGCTATATTAACCTGGCCGCCCTATCTTTGAGCAAGTGCAGTAGTCGCTCTGTCCCCCGAACTGTCCCGCATGCCCTCTTCAGACCCCCTTTGCTGAAAGAGCACGCATTATCGCCATACTTGTAATTGTTAAATGGCGTTCATTTAAATGCCATTCGCTGTTGAAACAAGAAAAGAATTCAATGCTGCATGTCTATTTGAATTACTTTCGCCTGACTATTCCATTTCGGAGTGACCTTAAAGGCATTGCCTTTATTAGGCTTGAGGCTCCACTTTCAGTTACTCAGAATACCTAATTCTTTGCATTGAAAGATTACATTAATGGGAATGTGCGTTCGGGACATTTCTCATCTTTGGCCATATAACTAACATAGGTGAACAAGATCTCCAGGAAAAAACGCCATTCTAATGAGATGCTCAGTGCAGTGAAAAGTCCCGAATCGTATATTTTCCTCCCTCATTAAAATAAACATTCGAAGGATGTGCATGTCGATGTGCAGACGTAAGCAGGCGAATGGGGGCAACGAAGAATAGGGATATGGGGAAATTAAAACAGATCTACGTGGTGTAGGGTTGCGCTTGATTCGACAACTGGCATACATGTGTGCAGGGCATGCATCAGCAAGCAGAGTGTTCGTGTCGGCGGCGGCGACGGCGGCGGCAGCGGGGGCGGCAGACGAGGTGCGCGTTAAATATGTGCGTGCTCACTCTGCCCCATTGGCAGCCCAATCGTGACAATTATCGATTCAAGCAGTTTTGAGCATTCGCGAAACGAAAATAAATATCAGCGGCGGCGGCGAAGCTGAAGCCGTCAGACTTTTGCTTGCAATACCTTGCGAAAAGCCACCCTTCCAACCACCCATCGCCATCGCGCACATAACTTAATGAAGGTGCCACACACAACCTGCATTCGAACGAAATCGAAATCGCGATTCGTGATTCGCTTCTAGGGCGCATTTTGTCATCGCTGCAGTCGAATAGTGTGCTTCATTATCGATTGAAAAAAGTTGATTAATACCCGCCTGAAATTTGGGCTCATTTTCTATCGCACTGCAGGGCGATTACGTAGAAAATGTGCATATTGTGTTCTGGTTTCTGCGTCACATACGACGGTACAGGTAGCTCAATTATGGGAACCTTACACGCCATGCGAGTTCTCATGTATCATTTAAGGGCTAGTAGTTAGATTGCTGGTCTACGACTTCTCTGCTTGATTACCATGTCAATTATGCTTTATACGCCACATAATGTGAATATGTTATGCTGATTGCATGCCAATTCTGACAAATACCTTCATCGTATTTTTTTCAAAAGACCTAATTGCTTTACACTCCGTTTTACATTGCTTTATAATTACCAGATTAATCAGCATGATTGCATGTAACATTTACTGCAACTGCTTCGTTAATAAGTACTTCAAATACGAGGAGCTTATAAGGTTTTTTTTTCCCGCCTAAACAAACAACCTTCAATAAGATTATTTACATTTTCCTTGTGTGGAATACTGAATAAGGTTAAATTATAGACAATAGCATAAGGTTACCATCCGAAAAAGGGACGACGAAACCAGAAATTGCATGTGTTGCCACGAGGCTATGAAATTTATAACCTGAATAGTTTATGCCAGGTACAGTCACCCAAATGAAGTCGCGGGCTACTTTGAAAATATATCAATACTCTGCAGGACAAATAGGGGGATACCCTGGTGGCGGATAGGCGTGGCAAAACCCTGGTGGTCCTTACCCACTACATGAACATCGGGTACTCCTTGTCGTGTTGTTTGTCGTCCCTGGTCTATACCATTATGATATTCTTTTGAGAATGAAGGCAATACCTAAAGATGCCAAATTGATTTTGTCTCCAAATATGAAAATTCTTGATGCTACATTTACGGTGCAGGTACTTGTATAACATTGAAACTCTGAATATCCCTTAATATTTAGATAATAATTAATACTGTAGATTACCATTTACGAATCCTGTGAAGTAAAACAAGCACGTACCCAGTTCATATGTGCGGAAGGATTTCAAAAGTACTTGAAGCAAGCCGTCGCCACAATCTCATCCCAGAAGAGCACCCCATCCTCAACTCTCTCAATTCCCGCGTTCATTCCGCTTTTAACTGTCTGATTACTCACAATGTCTAAGCTAAGCGATGCTATCATATGAACACCTACATGCAAAGTTGGTGAAGTGTGCGAGAGTGTATGGTGCGCATTGTTGCAAACTAGGTAGAGAAATGCAGAAAGTAGTGAGGCGCAATGCCATCCACCGCATGCGTGCGAATATGGGGACTAAGTATAGGATACATATCATACTGCCTCATTAATAATTCGCAACTTTAAATGAATATATCTCCATGTGAACAGATATAGAAGCAACGCGCGATGAAACTTTATGTATTCATCCCTCTATATCTGTCACATCAGCCGATTGACGCTGGATACGTGGGTTTCTGGATAAATTGTTTTCAGGATTCTTTGCTCCACATGGACGAACTTTATGGGGACTACTACATATACAATAGCACACACTTCGTTTTCACCCTCTTACTCCCTACGTGTGAACAAAGGTCAGAGTAGTTGATTTGTTCTGGGTGATTGAGCGTTGTGTGACTCGATTCAGCCGTATGCTGGTGTAGCTTACAAGGAGGCTTACAACTTATATGGGCTTTTAATTGTGATCTATAGAGATTGAATGTTTCTACAATTTACGCAAAGATATCACATACCTTCAATCACGTCTATATTCATTCAATATATGTGCTCTTAAAACGTACTTTTCATTCTAGTTTCATCCCGCCTACAGAGGTATGGATATATTACAAAGTCCTGTAGATTAAATGTCAAAGATCTTAAGTTTTTAATTTACTATATATCGCAAATTTTGTAAAGTATACCTTCTAGAATTACGCATTACATCCTAACCTAGCCCTCGTGGAAGCTAAGAATATAGAAATTTAAGATTTACCTAATTAGCGCAATCATTCCAGAAGAGATAAACACGAATTTTAGTCGTATCATATGCAATGATTCAAGAAAGGGTTATCCATAGAACTTGCTCTCTACATTGGACATGAGTCTGTATCTACGTCATCAATTTCAGATATATTACTTTATCCATATAAATCGATATGTTAGAATAAGTATAGTGTAGTATATTAGTAAGAACTTGTAAATTTGTGAGAATTCAGGGACAGCACCTAATGCAGGATTTACGTATAAGCTACACAGGCCATAGAAGGCACGACCAACTCGGGACCCACGAGCCGCATGCGGGCTAACAAGGACAGGAATACACGAGGTTTCTGCAGCGGGCCAGAAACATCCATGGAATTTCAGAAAAATCCCGGGTTATTCCCTGTACTGGCCGCTACATCCCTAGGAAAATGTGGTCACTTTTTGCAAAATGATCCGCGAGATTTGATTGGCCATTTTTGGGGTAAGGCACTGCAGAGTCGTGATGCATTTCCAAAGTGGGCTATAGCTAAGGGTCCCCACTTTCTTGGGAGCCGTCAATAGAACTCGGTACACCATAAAGCAGGTTAGGTGCCATATTATTTGGTCCACCTCGAACGGCAAATTTCTTGTAAAACTCAAACTTATACCAAAATTAACTACCCAATGTTGGTATATTTGTGCCCTATTTGTAAAAAATGTGTCTCCAAACTAGAGCATCTGTTAAGGACTTGCTCAAGAAATATATAATTTCTTTTTTTCATCTTCCCTAGAACTGGTATTGTAAAGGACCCTATATCTCAAATAGATTAGGGACTAAATCCGATACTGACAGTACCACTGAGAAGATGAAAGTGGTTTGGGAGTGGAAACCACGTGAGGAGGAATTGATAAGTTTGATAGGCTTTTATTGCGTGTATAAAAATCAATTCTCGAAATTTATTCAGGCGTAATAGTGAGTCATCATTTCTCTGTCGGTGTTTTCTAAAATATTCCACCCCCTGGAAGTAACGGCGGAAAATGTTCGCGTAACGACTCACATCCAGCTCGTAGCGACATATGTCATACACCTGTTGACTATAAGGTATCTACATACGGCGCCAGTACCCACGGAGTAACGTTCTATCCGATGCGGGAACGCCGATCACGTTACCCAGAGCGCGCATGTTTCCTCCGTACATTCGTCCTCCTCCAACAAGCCTGTTTTTCGACCCTACTTTTTCACGACCGCGGTCAGTTATGACGACAATTAACGCCCTGCACAGCCCTGCTCGACGGACGCAAGCGCGTCGCGTCCAAGAAGCGATGCGGCTTCCGGCTGACTCTGCACTCTCACCGACTGACCACCGGATGTATGACCATTGGCGATCACTTGTTGCGCGCCGATCACAAGCCGGCTTTTTCACGCCGATTGCGTTTCTGCCAATACGGCGCGGATGAAGTGAATGGAACGAGACGAAGGTGTTGGGCGAATCTCCCGTGATGGAAGAAGGTGCTTGGTGCGAGTAGGAAGAGCGCAAGCTGTGTTCACATCCCATACCCACTCGGCTGTGATATTGGAGTTCCTTTGTCGCTGGCCTCGCCGCCATTGCGAGTATGTGGATGCGCTCTTTTTGATTGTCTCGCTGACGATGCGTGCCATGGCAGCAAGTGCACGACTCCAGAACGTAACCGATTTGTTCATCCGACTTCTTCCACTTCTTCGTCTTCTTATTCTTCCGTAATGTGTGCGATCGCGCTGGATAATAATAGTATTGAAGAAGAATGGAGTGTGGCGAATTCGCTCGGTGAGTGCATGAGAATGAAATTCGAATTTACACAGTCACACATCGGTGGCAGGTTTGCATCTTGCGTCTCTTCGTCTGCAGGTGTTGCTTGCGGCCGGCTAAGTCTGCATAAGTCTGCATATTAGGCCGCTGCCAAACTGTCATGCATCAATGCATCGACGCAATAATCTGGTTCCTGTTTTCTCTTCATATCGAAATTCTCGACAAAATCAACCGCGGACGAGGATTCTATAAATAGAATAATGCACGAGTAGAACGAGGAGGACGGACGGACATTTAGAATTTCTTGCTGATGAAGTCTACCGACGCCCCTTGCAAAAAACGCTCATCGGCCAGTTATCGCCGAAGACCGGCAAACAGTAGCACTATCTGCGTGCGATTCTATCGTACCATTTCGTGACTGATACACCGGTACAACCGTGACGGCTGCATTCGGGACAGCTAGAAGTCGGAGTAGGTAAGCATTTCGTTGTAAATTACAAAACAAAAGTGCAAAAAATTAAGGGGAAATTCGCAACCTACGGCAACGCGAAAACCTCCTTCATCAACAACCTCCAACCAGAGGTCGGAGGTTGCTTATGCCCTCTACGCCATTTAATTGCTTCGCAACTTATATTTCTAGCAACTAGGAGGTCTGCTGCCCCTAAATCGAAACTCCGCTATAACCTACCAGATTGTTCATAATTAGGAAACCACTATAAAACCAATAGAAAACAATGTTCTAAGGATGAAATGTTGAATAAAGGTTGAGATTCTGTGATTCTGCATGTCCATTTGGCAGAGGATTGCACGTCCTTACATGAGCATGTATCGAAGCATCGAAAAGGGCCAGAAATAGGAGAAAATAAGCAAACAAAGCAGGAGGAGGAGGAGGAGGAGGAGGAGGAAAGCAAAAACCTGAGCAATACAATTGCAATAAGAAACGTGGTGGTAGCGCATGAGGCAAGCGGTTGGAAATATTGCATGTCTGGCAGATATTTAAATTGCCGCTTATCCGTACACTCTACATTATCCTTCCATTATCCTTTTATCATTTCCAATGTGTATGTCTGCAGTTTACCTTCACACTTGTACGATTGGATTCCATTAAGGGTATCAGCACATTTGCGCGCTCCGCGATGCTGCCCAGCCAAAGAAGAAATGCGGGTGTCGGCCGCGACGGGGGCGGAGGCGGCGGCGGCGGCGGCGGCGGCGGCGGCGGCGGCTGCATTTTCGCGTCGATATATGCGGCAGGCTAATTGCGACTAGTATTGTCAGAAGATGTTTGTCATTCCATGTGCAACGTTGCCACTGGCGAGCATCGTCATTAAAATCGCAAGCGGCGGCGGCGGTGGCGGCGGTGGCGGCGGTGGCGGTGGCGGCAGCACGCAAACGCGCCACGAAAAAAGCGCGTCAGCATCAGAACAATCCTAAGATGCAAACTGGTGGCGCGTAATTCGATTCGTCGCTATGCGAAGTGCGCACTTGGCTCCTTGGGCGACTTGGGGCGGCGGTGGCGGCCGCGGGGGCGGCGGAGGCGGCGGCAACGGCCGCATGTGGAAGCGAAGTTCGCGAAAGCGCGCGCGTATCGCTAACGACGCCGCCGGAGACATACAACGAACGCCATACAACTCTCTTAAAACACATGCATAAATTAAAAAGTTAAAAAATCAATATCGCAGCGTCTCCGCCGGCCGCCGCCAAGTGAGGTGCTTGCGAAAGAGCAGACAGGCACAGTTTTTCCGCTCCTCGTCCTCCCTGCCTTGCTTACTCCGCGCTCCTTACGTTCCCCACATTTGCATATCTACATGCAGATGAGCACCGGCCTGCCAGCCGCCAGCCGCCCCGCCAACCACCCCCGGCCCCTTCCGTCCAACCTCGCACGCTCATTTACGAGTGTGGCAACCCGCGGCCGGCGGCGAGAAAAGAAGACGCTGCACGTCGCGGCGGCGGCTACCCCCTCCCCAACCCTGACCATCATTTGCGACTGGTGGCGGCACGATGGCACGCACACCCTTACGCACATGTATGCTCCACTCGGCGGCGGCGGTGGCGGTTCTGGCGACTCTTGGACGCAAGCAGTTTGTTTAAAAGAATGTCAGGGGGTGCGAGTGGCGAGCGGCGGCGAGTGCAGCATGAAGTGCGGACGATGAAATAAGATGAGCGAATAGATGCGGCGGCGGTGGTGGCGGCGTCGCCGCTGCTGGTGGGGGTATTGCAAGAAGGTTGCGGGGGTTGATGTACGGCAGAGAGCGTTCGAAATGAGCGTGAGCTGTTTTCTTTTTCTTCGGCGGCGTGTGTTTGCCGCACACGCGGACATTTGCCTCCCCCAACCCCAGGCGGCGACCTCTAGCGACCATCCTCGTCGTGGCTGGCGAATATCCTCGTTTTGCGATAGATAATCCGATTGCGTAACATCGCCTACGGGATAATTGCGCGAATTAGGATGGCGCGCGCACCACTGAGTGGTGGGAGTGGCGAATGTCTTCAACCCTTTAAATTTGGCATTTCTTAAAATTCCGCGCGCGTGTTTTCCGTCCTCGTCTGCCTGGATGCGTTTTTACATGAACGCACACGCACAATTATTCTTCGTCTTCTTCTTCTTTAATTTTCGAGCCCGCAGCCGTTCGCCGCCTACCAGCCACCACCACAGCCACTCATCCCCCGGCGCTCTCAACCCTTCACATCTTTACCGTTTTCTTATTCTTATGAGCATTGTCTTGCGCTCAGATCTTTGCCGCCCCCTTTTTCTTTATGCCAAAACGCGTCGTGACGCTCTCGCATTTGCACCCCCTATGTGGCGGCAATATCTCGCCGCTGGCCGCCCCTTGTGCGCGCAACCCTTTCGCACACCCCATGGGACGACGGCGGTGCGAGAAAGAACAAGGCAGAAGAAGAAGAAGATGGTGAAGAAGAAGCAGAAGAAAACGATGACGACGACGCCGCCGACGACGACGACGACGACAAAGACTCTCAATTATTAATCGGGAGAATTGAGTGAGTCGAGCGCGAATTGAGGAATTTTTAATCGATTGCACCAACTCCCCCTTCACGCAACGCTGCGGAACGCGAAGCGAGAGCGCATTTGGGGGCGAGGAAGAAGAATGAGCGAAATCAGCAAGAATGAGGATAAGGAAAAGAAAACGAAAGGGTTGTCGATCTGCTCGCGTGTATTCTTTGAGCACTAGGGGCGGCGGGCGCACAGCAGTTAGCTCGGCTGCAGGGTGGCAAGACTTTAAATGCAACCCTTTGTTTTTGTACCAAAAATGTAGCCCGAGAGTGTTCAATAAATAAATTCTTCATTGCGCTTGATAGAATAGGCTCGAATGTTTTGGTGAAATGTGCGAAATGTTTCAAATATTTCAAATTTTCTTCAAATTGAATTTTCAACCCATTCGCGATCCCCCTGACTTTTGTTTTGTCGTGTTATTATGGGTCGGAGCGCATTTGAAGTGCGTTCGTTCATGTCACTTCCTGCACCTGATAGTGGGCTAGTTGGAAGGGTCAGTGTCAAGGTGAGGGTAAAAATAGATTACCATAGAGTCTAAGTCAACCCAAGCCTTAATAGTATTGATCAGAAATCTCTATGTATACGCGTTTTTTTAGCTTTCGGCTCATTTGTTGGGCAGCTCTGGTTGGAACTGCCGTTGGGGTAGCGGGGGTCGTGAGGGGCCGCAGATTGTTCCTTGGAGGCGATAGGTATGGTGAGTTTGATTGCTAATAAATGGCATCCCCAAGTTTCTTTCATTCCTTGCTTCGCTTCTCATTAGCATTATCCGTACGTACTTGGTATTCGTCTTGCCTGCCATACAAGGGATATCTGGATGAGAAGGGGTGGCGGTTGCCTCTGTCACAGTGCGCGAGTGTGAAGGCGAGTCGGGGGGCGGTTGAGGGAGTGCTAATAAAAACGCATGCATAAATTAAAAACCTAAAAAATCAATACTTTATTAAGGCACCGAGCCGTGGCGGCGACGATGAGAGAAGAGAGCGAATGTAAGAATGTAAGAAGCACTAGGAGAAAAACACACCCTTCTTCATTGTGGACATCCATGCACACGCACACACGCGCGCGCTACCACCGTCCCCGCCGCCGCCGCCGCCACACTCAGCCAACCATCCATCCCTTCGCCGCCTTTGCAAGCGGGGGCGGCTAGCAAGGCCTTTACTCAACTAACTAAGAGTTGCAATTTATAACGATTCAGCCGCATTAAAAATAAGAAAAGCGTGTGTGTGCGAGAGAGAGAGTGAGTGGGGGTGGGCGGCAAAGGAGGCGACACACATACAGCCTTCAGATATATGGTATGCATATGAAAACAAAAGGGGTGGTAATGGCTGGCCTGGGGTGGCTGACGCGGATGCTTACGTTCACCAACAAAGACTTCACCGCCGCCGCCGTCACTGTCGTGCTCGCTCTGCTCCTCGCCGCCTCCGCCCTGGTGCGCTTCGCTTTCTTACATGCACCCGCCGTCTTCTTTCTCATTACAGCCACGCGCTTTTTCCGCGCTGGAAATTAAGAAAAGCTGACACACAGCGCTGGGGTGCTAAATGAACGAAGGGATAGTTTTTTTTATTCGCCAGCGCTGCCTACTGCGTCGCTGTTTACCCTCCGACGAGCTTGCACGATAAGGATTAGTAAAAATTAACATGACTAGCGGCGGAGACATACGGGAGCAAAGACATTCGAAATCTCCAAGGGAGGGCATACCGAGAAAGACGTTTCGTAATCAGCAAATCATGCAAGCCAAAAAATTGCCATATCTGACCCTTGTGACCTCATATGTTTGCTCCCCTCAAAAAAATTCCAATCTTAGCCGCTTTACTCGATAAGGATATTATTGAAAATTAGGGTCAACTTGTTTTTGTTTTGCAGCCTAGCGAGTCTAGTGACTTGGGTTCAATCCCTAGAAGGGCGTTACAGTTGACTATAGTGTGGCCTACGATTCCCCATCCTACCCTAAAAAAATCCAAGTCTATCTTTCCTTCCAAAACACTAAGTGGTGCTTCAAGGAGGATGCACAATGGGCCTAAATAGTAAATAGTGATGTGTGGTTGAAGATGCCCTCCAACGAAAGCAACAAGGTCAACTTAGATCCCAGGTGTGAAATTCAAAACTCTACAAATGTACTTTTGGATACAAGATGGTTGGACAAAGGTCAATTAGTTTTATGTAACAACTAGTGGAGTACCCAGCGTTGCTTGGGTTTTACTACTATTTGCCCATCTACCCGTCCGTCTGTTCTGCCCGTCCA
>JAOEHK010000013.1:48779-70214 GCA_025447835.1 Labidoglobus nevermanni
GGATTGCGCGAAGGGCGCACTACAATTTCATGGCGGGCGCAGTGGCGCCCGCGGGCGCCGCGTTGCCGACCTCTGCTTTAGATAACTATTACATTGTGTTCTTGTTGACCATTCCAATCTCTAATAACATGTGTTCTTTATGGCGCTTAGCGCTCGACCCCCACCCAATTGTAGTTGATTCCCGCGCGCGTTACGAATTTTTAACATGGGCCTCACTTCCAAATTTTTGTAGGTTGCAGAGGGCCGGAGGTAATCAGCACATCATACCAGTCGGTATTCGTGGTGCCCGGTGCATAGACTTTGGATATTCCACGTGCTTTTTCACTTCGCGTGCCGCAAAGTATTCAAACGGGCCATATGAGGCCCCCGGGCCGCAGGTTACTGACCTCTACTATAAAGAGTAAAGGCTTTTCAATTTGGAAATATTTGAAATATAGTATGTTACAAGCAAACAGTATAAATAAGTTTTAAAAGTTTTGAAATAAAATCTACATCACACTAACCCTGGAGACTACTAGAGACTCAAGTTATTTCCCAAATGTATGACGATAGATTAGGTTTTTATGCTAAAATTTATTGCCAACTTATCATATCTGTATTAAGTATGTGGTGTATTGAGAACTCTACGATCTTTGATTGAGAAATCTGAGCTTGCGGGTTCATCGGGTAATTAAAGATGTTATGTCTTGTGTTTATAACTTTGTCGGTATCTGCCTGACTGCCTAATTATGATATGAATCTCAGAAACTTGGTAGTTGGCGGTGAGCCCATTATTTTCGCGCGTACCTAGAAGCTAAGAATACATATGCAGATCTATCCATCAACAGTCACATTTCTGGAGCCATGGGTGTCGATGTCGAAGTCGCCTCCAGCTCGATGCTCTTTGCCTTCGTGGGCTGTTCGCGCCTTGCTCCATTTCAGTACTTGCCGCCTGCCTGGGATCAATACTGCAGACGTAGAGCACATGACGACAACTTGCTAGCTGCTGGAGGCGGCAAGTAGCCTGCGGCACCGCATTTTACGCTTCACCAACAACAAATTGAATTGCTATCAACACGAATGTGGCAAAATGACATTTTTTGTCGAATCAAATGCACAGCAGAATTGTTTTCCGGTTGCAAAGCGGCCAAGCGTCCTCAATCTTCGAGTTGGAGTGGCATTTACATTTCAGAGCCACTAGCATTCACGTGACAAATGGGAAAAGTTGCCGTGTGCCCAGGTTACGCTTCGATGCGTATGGATTTGCATATGTGTCATGTTACGCCCCTGACGTCATTGCAATGCCTGTTGATCGCGAATAAATTGCTTCTACTCGATGATGGTTGACAATTAATCTCAATTAACATTCCTGCAAGTGGCGAGCGCTTCTGACTTTCATTTTCGATGGCTAACGAGTGCGTCTAGTTACGAAAATAAATTGTTACTCATTTGAAATGGAAAATAAAATGTTTCGAGTATGCATTTGACTGAAAATTCCAACTAAACCTAAATTATGTTTACAATTATTCATGCTTCAGTTAGCTAATGAACTACTGAAATATGATGCTCAATATCACTTTCTAATCCAGGCACGGGCAACTCGAGGCCCACGGGCCGTATCCGGCCAGGGTTAAACAAGGACGAGGAATACCCGATGTTCGTGCAACAGATACAATAAACATCCATGGGATATCAGAAAATGCCCCGTACTTGTCCCGCTTCATCCCTAGGAAACGGTTGGTCGTTTCTGGGCCATAGCTCAATGGACAAGTGGGGAATACCCGAAGTCCGTTCGTATATATGCGGCCCGCGGAGCCAGGATGCATTTCCAAAGTGGCCAGCGACTTCATTTGGGTTATCCGTCCCTGTTCTGACCATTGTTATTGTGCCAAACCACGAAGCCAGTAGAATTATCTCAGCAGATTAGATTTGCTTGCATCGGTAAATATTTTACCTCCTTTCCTTATATTATTATTTATTTTTGGCAAAAATTATTGCAGATCTGATAACCTTTTATTACGATCTTGATTTCGTTACTGAACCGTGACTACAATACATTCTATATATAGCTACAATATACGATGAAAATTCTAAAAGTTTATTTTTGGTTTAATTGCGTTATTTGCAGCAATCATTGTTTCACATCCGAGACCAAACAATGTCTAAAATAGCAATTTAAGTGATGATTTTTATTGTGTTACTAGTGACGGATCTAGCGCTGCCTGGGTTTTCTGCAATACGCTTCTTCTACTTGGGAAAGCACAAAAGATTCACTCATTCGGAGTATTATTATATTTCATGTTTAAAATTAAACGCATACACAGAATCCGACGCGCACTGAGGCCACATGATTTCTAAGAGAAAATGAAGGTGACTTCGCAATAGCTTTTCAACTACATATAAGGTTTTCCATTTTTTGTAATATTGCAATCTCCCATTTCCTTTCATTCCCTATTGTAGTGTCGTCTGACATGCAAAGTGTTGGTTTTCTCGCTGTAACTTTCAAACAATGAGGCTCCTCCAAATTTCCTGGAGGTTCTGTCAAGGTCATGTCAAGGTCATTACGACGACGTGTCAAGGTCATTTCGATACCGTGCAAGGTCATTTCAAGGTCATGTCAAGGTCAGCGCAAGACCGACTTATAACTGTCAAATCGTGAGGTTTACCAATTTTTGTAATATTGAAATCTGCCCGTTTGCATTCATTCCCGTTAGCATTCGTTTGGCTGCTTGGCAACGACTTTGATCGTTATTACAGTGCCGTTTGTCATGCAAAGTATTCGTTTTTTAGTTATAACTTTCGAACCATGAGGTTGCTCCAAATTTCCTTTGCGTCATTGGTGTCCTAGGAGTACACGGAACATTCCTAATATTTCATTTCGATTGAATTGTTTGTATTTTCGGAGTAAATGCAGGACACAGAGCCACACGGACAGACAGCATCCATTTATTTTATTTTTATATATAGATATTGTATACATTGTATATAATGTATATATAACATTATATCAAAGTACATAATTATATATTTAAATGCTTAGCAAATTTTATTTCGTTTACTATTCAATTATTTATGAGCTAATATTATTAGATTGGACTTCTAGGTTGTGCTTATTTATGAGGATTGATACAATATATAAATATCTCAATATCTCATTGTCTGTTTCTAGTACCTGCAATTAAATTGCCTCTTGTTCTCCCAATATTGTGATCATTCTTAATGTTCTTCCGTAATCGTACCAGGAAAAGTACAGGCAATTAGTAAATGAATAATGAATTGATGAAATAATGATTTATGATTTCTGAATGACCAAAGTGACATACGTTTCGAGCTTCAATCAACAACTTGAAGAAACGCAATCGAATGCGTCGTTGAGAGCAATGATAAGTGGACTCAATTGATGTGATTCCCGATTTCAAATTGGCATAGAGTGGTTCGCAGGGCGCATCTGATGCAGTCTTGATGCACACGCATCTATATTTACACGCCAATTATGTATTCGCAGATGGAATGCTCCGAATATATCGCATTGCATGCGCCCGACCCCTCACTCCTGCTCCTGAGAACGGGGTCGTTGAATGTGGAATTTCGTAAAAGTGTACTCGAAATAACTTGCGTGTGCTATTTTCGTTTTGGGTCGCTCGCCCGACACGAACGCTTCCTTGATACGCTAAACTAGAACTAATTACTAATTTCGGATGCGTTTATTACAGGGGCGCCTTTTCAGTCGTCAAACGATGCGTGCAGAAATCAACCGGCTTGGAATTTGCAGCCAAAATTATTAATACCAAAAAGTTATCAGCAAGAGGTGAGTTAACATGTATTCAATTGTTTCGTCAATACTAATATTCATTATTCTTCACTAAAACTATTACATTTACATTTAGATTCACCGGATTTCTCTGTTTCTTTTCATCCTTATTAAATATCCTTTCTCTCATTTCTATAATAATAATAATAATCAAAATCTTTACCTTTTTTAGTTTTAGTTTTATATGTCAAATACAGTTTCGGCATCTTTGAGTTTATTTTCTGCAACTTTCATTTGGAATTGATTGCATTCTATAGTAAGCAGAATAACTACGAAGTATTCAACCAGATCGTTTATATTTAATATGGTAGCATAACTTTTTTCTGGTGTGAGTGTTAATATACTAAATAATTGTTCAGTGGTGACGTAATACTGTATATTCGTTTCTTCTAGTTTTATTGGTACAATTTACTTCTTTTCAACGCTAATTTTTAAAACATTAAAACGTTTTAGTCGTTTGTAATGTAAAGGTGTGTTGCACTGAGTTTTATTAGAAACCACCTCCGAAAGTATTTTCGAGTACTTTTCTTGAGAAATATAAAATAATTATTTGCTCGTTTATTCACAATTAACTTACGCATCTAACTTTTCCTATTTACTTTGGGTGTGTTTAGTTAAAATGACGGGCAGAGGTTAATTCCAGTAAAGCAAAGAATTCGGGAAGGAGCCAATCGCTTCTTTGTCGTTACCTCTCGTTTAGACTTCCACCGGTGATTGTCGACACACACCGGCGAATGACCGAGAACGTAATGAAATATTCGATCTTGCACCAATGTATTTCGTTTATGTTGACATTCACCGGTGAAAGTCGACATTCTCCCGATTCGGTCTTTCACGGTAAAATTTATATACAATATAAAAGAAAACTATCAAATTAGATTCGCCCATCTTCTTCTTGGTCCCCTCTTCGCTCCTATTCTTCTCCATATTAATTTATTTCTACAGAGTGTAGCGACAAATTGAAGAATTTACTCGTAGCGTATATATTTATGGATCTCGAATCGTTAAGCTTAAATCTAAATGATGTCAGTAAGCTTAGAGCAATTATCGGTCCTTATTTCAATAAAGCAAGAGATTTCATGATTCTTTTTCCGCATATCTGAGGCGAAAATGTACAATTGAGATTTACGACCAAAGTGTTTAAATTATAGTAATGGCCATCTCTTGAATTCATCCACACGTGTTGGTTCCGGTTTATATCGTCTCGATAAATCATTCTGAAATTACTCGTTATGTTTTCATTCGAATTTGTTTGATAAAGTGGCCAGCACTTAGCGCACTTGTTCGTCCTCATCTCTTTCATATCCTTCTTGTCACATGAGCTCTACCCAGCCTTCAATCAAATGGACAATAGCAAACCCGTGACGATCAAGGACCATATGCCTTATTGGCATATGTAATAAAAATCCAAGTGCCACAAACACAGCGTAACATTCCTAGTTTTTCAAAGCTTTTTTCGAACCCAGGTTTTTATGTTTTTCTTGTCGGATTGCAAATCAACCCCGAGCATCGGGAACATCGTATTCGGGATAACCTTGCAATGAAAAGTCGTAAAAGTAAGTTATGCCATAGAGTGAAAAGCTCCGCTCTATTGTTCAGACTCTATTCGTCAGCGGCGTTCGCTTTCATTTTCCGCACATTAATGATTCTGACGACGGTCCCAAATGGAACGACGCAATGCGACACTTTGGGATGGGGTCGTGACGTAAAAATTTCCATCGCCATTATAGTTCCCATGTGCTGGCAAATGTGGCGATGTCTGCGTTTAGTTGCATTGCACTTTGGTGCACATATTTGTTTGAATGCCATACAGCATGCAAGGTGCAAAACGAGGATATAGGTTGCAGGTTGAAGTTTCTCATTTCCCGACTACTGACACTAGTAGACATATACATCCAATATCGCCTACCAACGACCTCAGTTTCGAGTACTAACATTGCAAAGATTTCTGTCGATTGCTACATTGTATCCACATTGTATTTCCGATCTATTTCCGATTACATTTTATAGCATCTGCAACGTTATAACTCATTGCCTCGTCGGGCATTGATGGTTTCACCATTTTTAGATCATCATTCGGGACAGCGTATGTTTTACGTGTTTTTCTCGCAAGAGAATGAGATGCAGCACAGGATTTAGTCAACCTGAATCTCAAGGGACACTTAAGATATGTTCAGAAACCTCATCTAGGCTCCAAAAACATTACTATTACTACAATTTGCGTGTTTCATGTGTCATGGGGCAGCCAACCCAAATGAACTCACGGGCTGCTGTGAAAATATATCAATACTTCGCGGGACAAGTGCGGGGAATACCCCTGGGTCGGCCACCGACTCTAGAATTCCTTGAACTTGTCCGTTGCAGATGTTCTCTTAATTGAATACCTAGATTATCCCTGGGGGCAGATAAGCATGGGAAAACCCTGGTTATCCTTACCCACTACATAGTACTTACCGCCCCCCGGCCGGGACAAATACGGGGAATACCCATAGGTCCACCACCAGACTCTGGAATTCATCGGGCTTGTCCGTTGCGCCATTTGCAGATGTTTTATTCAGGGGTACCCCAACCTATCCCAGGCGGTGAGTGGCTAGAGTCCATTACAGCCTGCTCAATCACTGCAGTACTCACCAGGGTGATACATGAACGTAGGGTATTCCCCGTCCTTGTTCGTTCCACGGGCTGCACAGATTTTAAACGCGGGACGCATGCGACCCGCGGGCTTTGGGTGTGCCGTTCCTACCTTAGAAAGTGAAGAACATAATTACCATATCAGCTATATTGGTAATTTTAATTAAAGCAGAACATTGAAAGTAGAGTAATTTAACGTACTTCATATTCTAACACGCACGTGCATTATTTGGTCGCACCTTATGAATAATGAAATTGCTATCGATTCACACAGTTTGGCTACTTGATCGTTACAGGCACGTGCCACACTGCTAATAAATATTTCCCATTTACCATCGAAGAAGTTCATCGTTGGAAGTCATAGTATACGAAGAAAATACGTGGCAGAGATTCAAAATGATTAGATTAGCGCTATTTCACAGAAAACTCTCAGTTGGCTAACAATTTATAAGTTTCTCCAGTTTCTTTTCTCCTTTATAAACTAATTTATTGTCATCTTTGCTCTTTGGTAATTCTCTCAAATGTATTGCCAAGTAAAAGATGATTTTACCAAAACTCTGACAGTTGTAGAATAATTGCAGAATTATCATTCAACTTGCGAATTAATGATAGTGATCATATGTTTGTTTCAGATTTTCAAAAGCTAGAACGTGAAGCTAGAATTTGTAGAAAACTTCAGCACCCAAATATAGGTAAGTTCGACAAGAATTGTAGAAATAGAAGATGTGTGAGCTTACAATCATCTCAACGAATTCTGTTTGCGTTCTGTTGAAGTACGCCTTAGCGCTTTGTTGCCCATTGATTTGAATTTCAACATTCAGTTGCGACCTATTGCTAAAATCATTCGCCTCAATTTAGTGTAGGCGATACTTTTCGCGTTCTCTCTCATACTATCGATTGCTTTCGACTATTGTTAGAAATGTGTAAATGTTGTGTTGTTAACAATTTACAAATTGACTATGAAATGTGAAGTATTATCATTATCTCTATCGCTCTTCGTTCTTGTTCATTTGCGCAGTTTGCAATCCAGATGTTCTCAAGCATTTAGGTAAATTCATTGATTGTCAAATCATTTTCTTCAACTATTTTCAAACTGCTTGGAATGTCTTGACAAACAATATCATTCGATATTCACTATTCACTCGACGTGTTTTCATTGATAATGATGCGCATGCGGACATTATTTCTAGTCGTATTTATCTATTGTCTAATATAATATACTGTAGAGCAGTGATTCCCATTGAGGTCGATATCCACCCATAGGGGGTCATGGGTGGAATGTGCCCTTAGGCAGTGTTGGCGAACAACCACGGGAAATACCCGAGGTTCCGTTTTTCGAAGATGGGTATTCTCCGGTTTGTCCGTCACCTGGGTCTAAATACAGCTAATTATGGCTACATAAGTAGTAATGGAAGTAACGCCATAGATTCATCTATTAAGGGGTCTATGAAAACCAACATTATCGCTAAGAGATCTACGGGGCAAAAAGATTGGGAAACACTGCTATAGAGTATTCAGCATTATTCATTTCAATCCTCAAGTCTTTCTATTGAAATCCAAAAAGTTCAAATATCTCAAAACTCAAAACATGACATTATAAATGTTCTTAAAACGGAAATTGCAAATAAATTTGCATCATGTTCAATCAGCTTGGCAATTCACTATGGTGCAGTTGACTCATTCCATGTAATTACTTCATTAGGAACACCACAGTACATTTAATTCAATTATACGCTCTGATTGAAATCAATTGCGTAAAATTATGCAATTTTTCCCGATTTCCAGCATTCGTTTTACTTGAAAATCGCAAAAATTTCCCTCCTTGCTTTCAAATAATGTCATTGCGTTCTAATCGAGTGGAAAAATGTAACTTTAAAACTCCAACAAGCATAAATTTCCATGAAAAGTGGAATTTATCCAAGTTGAACCAGAACTGAACAGAAATATCCATTAATAATTGCCTTGCGGATTACAATTGAATTGATTTGCAAGACGAATGTGCTTCCCTATCTTATTTCGATCTAAATTGCCTTGCAAATTTCTTGATCGGCTTGCGATTTCCAATGCCCACAATTGCACTGCGAGCAGCACAGCATCACCCATCTTTCATGTTTCTGCATTTTGGCGTCTAAACTTCCACGGCATCTGCGATAACGCATTTGTTGTTGTTTGCTTTCAGTGAGATTACACGACAGTATACAAGAGGAGAATTTTCATTATTTAGTATTCGATTTGTAAGTAATATTGCAACTGAATTTCGTTCACAATCATCATCACCACCATCATCATGATCATCATCCATATCAATCGTATGAGGATGTTTTCAAGCATTGCATGGATTGTAGGGTGACTGGCGGGGAATTATTCGAGGACATTGTCGCCAGAGAGTTCTACTCGGAGGCAGATGCATCGCACTGCATACAACAGATCTTAGAATCAGTCAATCACTGTCATCAGAATGGAGTCGTGCATAGAGATCTCAAGGTATCCTTTGCTCATAAGTCCCTATCACCTCTGATCACTTGTGAACGAGTTTCTATGATTTCAGCCTGAAAATTTGCTACTGGCGAGCAAAGCTAAAGGAGCTGCAGTCAAGCTGGCCGACTTTGGACTCGCCATTGAAGTTCAAGGGGAGCAGCAAGCTTGGTTCGGCTTTGCTGGAACGCCGGGTTACCTTTCGCCTGAAGTGCTCAAGAAGGAGCCTTACGGCAAGCCGGTGGACATCTGGGCATGCGGCGTTATCCTCTACATTCTGCTCGTCGGCTACCCGCCCTTCTGGGACGAGGATCAACATAGACTCTACGCGCAGATTAAAGCTGGCGCCTACGATGTACGTAGATACGAAATCATGTTGGTTCACATTTCCTTGCTTTTCCTATCAATGATTCCAATAGTATCCGAGCCCCGAATGGGACACTGTGACGCCAGAGGCGAAGAATCTTATCAATCAAATGCTGACTGTCAATCCTGGAAAGCGAATTACTGCCGCTGAAGCTTTGAAGCATCCGTGGATCTGCGTAAGATTTTCGTGTATTTTGTGGATTGTAGGTACCTAAAATTATGCATTTTTCCTTTCCTTCAGCAACGTGAACGTGTGGCTTCCGTCGTCCATAGACAGGAGACGGTCGACTGCCTGAAGAAATTCAACGCGCGCCGTAAACTAAAAGTAAGTGGAATTGCAAAATCTATCATCTTCAATTGTTTGTAATCCATATGTAGATGACATCTCATTGGCATTTTGTGTATGATCGAATTCTAATCCTGCGCAATTTGCTTTAAGGGAGCTATTCTCACAACCATGCTGGCGACGCGAAACTTTTCAAGTAAGTGCCGCCATTTTTACTTGCCAAATCTGGCACAGACAGTAACAGAGAGATGAATATGATTGAGGATATATTAAGCCGGCTATAAATGTGACTGTCACAGTCTTACATTTCTGAACGAAAATACAATATCAGAAAGAACATTCCTACGCGATCAAATTCTCTTGTGTAAATAATCTATTACTACTACTATGATTACTACCTCTCTAAGTTTGTTTAGTAATCTGGCGTAATATCTCTTGTATTTAGATGTTGTTCATGATCCCATTTTCTTCAACATTCCATGCATATTATTCCAGGTAGCAGTTTCTGGAAAATGTGCATGTTGGCAGTGACCTTGGACGATTTGCTTTCCCGGTATTTGCGATTCTGTATCCGCCATTTGCAATAATGAACGTTATTCGATCTGGGATGACCAGGAAGCGTTAAAACCGAAGTAGGATGAAAGCATACGCATGCAGCACGTGCAAGGAGTGAGCAATGCGAGATTGGCATACCATTGCCATTTCTTCGCGACCACGTCAGAAGGGCGAAGCATTCGTGACAATTTCAAAGCGCGCAAGCCAGAAGAAGCCGCTACCTACGCTCCTCCTATTTGCTTTTGTTCCGATAGATGTTTCTTAGATGCAAAAAATGCATGGAACGCCGATAACATAGCGACGTGAGAAACCGGAAGTGTTGCGACATTCGATTCGCGAAATGTAGCACCCCTTACGAATCAATTTTTTATCATGATTATGATAATGATGGTACCGATGGCGATTGATAATAAGGCTGATTAGATATATAGTTAGTAAGCATTGAGTAGTTGGTAACTTTGTTTTGTTGGTTGTGGCGGAATTGTTTACATCATCCTACTACCTCACTTCACTTCTTCACCCTGATGCAACTAGAATGTGGTAAGAACACGAACCAAATACGAACTCTCTTATTTCAAGCATTAATTCTTCTAATTCGCCTGCATTTGTTGTAATACTACTTACTCTACGCCATCTCATCATCTTTGTAATGTCGATTCGAGTGGTCTCACTTCAGTATTCAACTTCCTAACTGACTTTTGTATTTCTTGGCGTAATGCGATTGCTAATTTCAATTCTTTAATGCAAATTGAAGCAACAAAAGAGGATAGAAATTGCAATATTTTGATTTACAATAATTATTCAATAATCATAGACGACGCCTCTTTTGTGATGTTTCAATTTTGTGTATTGATGCATCTTGTGCATGATCAATGTATCATTCGTCAACATTTTGATTCCCATGATCTCATCACCGCTCTCATTGATTTGCAATACGAGGGTGACCCTAATAACGATTCTGTTTCTATCCTTATCCCACATTTCCAAGTGATATTCACACGAATTGGTATACATATAATGACGTCAACGCAATTCAGAAATCAGCTTGATATGTCCTATATCATTACTACAATAATATATTGATATTGATTTGATATACAATGTTCAACAAGTTACCACTAAACTATATCAGTTTCATCGTAAACATCATGACTAAATTATGATATAAATGTCATGCCATTTCTTCTGATTGTCATCATTTTAATTGGCAAGTTTATGTGTTCAATCAGTGTTTGGTGTATATCTTACTGTGAAAGACCAAAATCAGGAGATTTTTGACATTCACCGGTTAATGTCAATATGTGTTTTCTGTATGTCCGACATATTTACTACGTAACCTTACTTATGACGGCCATGAACGACGACGCATAGCATCGGCTTTTTTCCGTTTGAGACAACTCACAAATATTGAAAAAGACCTGAAACCGACAACGATTTCACGTCAAGTTCTCATTGAACAAGCTTATTTCTAAAAAAAGAGCCGCCGCGAATGAGAATCTTGTACTGCAAGCGACAAAAATATTCTGAACCCCATAGCGACAATATCCTCCTGGTCAAATCAGTGAAACTGTACGAATACAAGTCCCTGGTGTTGACCGTGGTCGTACTCCGATTTCTATAAACTGGCAAATAAAACACTACACCCAATGTAAAGAGAACATATCCAATAAGTGTGAATCTGGTAGCGAACGCACGTTTTGTTTATTGGCTGTACAATCAATCTTCAATATATATACTTTGAACTCAATCAAAGAACATCTCTTAATTAAAACGAAAGAATTATGAAAACACCAGACATCAAACCCAACAGTATCCTCAAGCTGCTTTAGACACGTAATCAGTTCGTAATTTGCAAAGGAAATTTGCTATCTATAGATCACATTTCGTTAAAAGAAATATCACTGAGAGAAGCAGCTGCAGCTAATTCGAAAAGCTGAGGGCGAGGCTATATATGCTATCATTGCAGAAGAAAGAACAATCAGCATGTAGAAAAGGGCTATGAGAATAGACATTCACCGGTGAATGTCAGCATTCTCCTGATTTCGGTCTTTCACAGTAATATATATATAATGGTTCGAATATAAGAACTTTTCGTTCGATTTTCAGACATTTGTCATTGCTTGCGCGGAAAAAATGAATACAGAATAATAATGACTGAAAAACAAAATAATACTATAGCGGTATAGCAAAAACGTAGCGTTAGTTGATGCCATTAGCATACCTACATATGCTTTTATGAAGGTATGTGCTTTGCATAATTAAGTACATAGCGCTACGTACTAGTACTTAATGAAAGCACCAATTATCTGACATCAAAATTGCATTCAATAATTTGACTTATTGATTCAATTAATTATTGCTGCAATATGAATCGTTGAGCTTTTCACCAACTATTGAGCACGATCTTAATAAATATTTCACAAATAGTTGAAGCAAGCGGACGCAGAATTGAGAAGGGTCTGCAGTTCTGCGGTTATTATTCGATTTGTCAATTTCCAATTAATTCGGCGATTTTTCGATATTCAATTAATATTTTGGTGATATTAACAATTGCCCTGTTGTCCAAAATCAGCGAATTAATTGCATTCGGTGGGTTTGTTTAGGTCGCAGCATAATCGTGAAGAAGGGAGATGGATCTCAGGTCAAAGAGTCAACGGATAGCTCCACCACTCTGGAAGACGACGACATCAAAGGTATGTGAGCTGCAGCAATCGCCTTGATTGATACTAACAATCATCGTATGCAAACCTTTTGATCTACCAAAGTGACGTGCTGTATGAATGCGAGATGTCTGCTATCAGTTTTGCGTACAAGTATCTCTTATTTGTTTAATGCCTTGTCATCCAACAGGCACGCATTTCTTTACGCCATCTTAGTTTAGTCACTAATTATTATGGCAAAACGCATACCAGCACTCTGCAGAAATGATATAATCTTCAGTTGTGCCATATTGTGACGTATTCTCTAACAAGTGCGATTTTCATTCCGTTTCATGGAACAATCGATTGGAATATGCGATTGTTGACCATGCGTATTTATGTTCAATCCGTATTAAATTTCGTTCATTTCCTCACCATGACATACCACTGGTTTATCGTTCAATCTTCCACAGAATCAATTCGAAATGCTAAAGTTTGTTAGACACGTATTGCACGCACACAAATCTTAGAATTACGATTTTCATTTTTATTGGTCAACGTGCCCCAATTCAGTTCGTATGCCATCTGAGCTCTGATGAAATTTATTAAAGACATTCCTCCGCCGAACAATTTCAATTATACGCTGAAAGTTTTTCGCATTAGTTTTTCATTTGTTATATGTTTACGTACTCTTCTTTAGTACTGCAATACTTTATTTGCCTTTTTTGCCATGAAACAGCAGACCTTGGCATCCAAAGTTTACTTTAGTGCAGGCACGGTCAATCCAAGGACTGGAAATACGCGAGACTTATGAAGAAAAACAACGAGTATCCCCCATACTTGTCCCGCTTTAGATCTGAACAAATTGACAACCGGGGAATACCCGAAGTCTGTTTTTTATATATGTGGCCCGCGACTGCATTTGGGTTGTCCGTGCCTGGTTTAGGGGTAGCTAAACATTCAGTTATTATGAATAGAGAACTAGAGATATGAGTAAAAGTATGGGAACCGGCTATAACACCGATTCGTATATAAGCGACCCTTAAATTTAAAGAGTATCTAAAGCAAAGACTTAAAATGAAAACTGTAATTTTGATCACGTACACGCTTTTATGACTATCACCGCTAAATCATTTCATATGAGAGTTCTGTGTGGTACAAATACGAAATCTGTTTATGTTCCGGACCACGCTCAGAAGATAAGAAAGGTGGAGTGGATCGCAGTTCAACTGTTATTGCCAAAGAACCAGAAGGTAAATTAATTAATCAATCTACTTACTGTAATCTTGTTCTTCTTTTCATTGACTTCATACCGATGCGCTTTGATTTCAAATGTCATTGTGAAGACCCCAATCACGCAGTGAATGTTCAAAATGATTGAGATATGTTAGTAGGCAAAGCGAAGTAATTTGATATCTACAATCAATGCAATTACGTTTGACAATTAAGGAAAGGAGGAACTAATAGAAATTGATGGTGTATAATGAGGAGGAATGTATTGATCAATGTTCGCATGCATCTGCCTGGAACAGGGACACTGATTTGCCGTTGATGAACGCACACAATTTGAAAGTAGTGCATGCTCCCCCATGTTCCCGAATCCGTAGAGAAATGCGCAAAGCATGCACATGATGTTGCATTGATTTCCAATACTATTCCGACTGTATATGAATATATTATTAGGCATTGAAACATTACGAGTGCTATTATCGTTTATACAATTAGACTGTAATTCCGTTCTGTGTCGTCCGTGGAACTACTTGGGGAGCTACTTGGCCATTTCCCAAGCATAGCTTAGTTCTATTTTCGGCGTCGAAAGAGAGCAAGCACAAGCTGCAAAACGCCGGGTCCTGAGTCCATAGCGTCGCATCTCGTTCGCATTTGCAAGAAATAATTGGTCGCCTCGCAAAAATGCTTTCCGCCGTTGTTGGCGTGCTGGGATCGAAACGACGCAAACTGAAAAATCGTAATGTCCATCAGCTAGCACATATTAGCGAATCCAATTCGACTGCGTGCGTCACTTCTTCATTGTTTTTCTATGAGATAAATGTGTTGGGCAGGCGGCACACCACCGCAATCGCCAAAGGTGACAGCAACTAGTTCGCCAAGTAGTTCAATAGCTGGCACCTACGAATCGCAACAACAACAACAACAGCAACACCACCACCAGCAACAGCAGCAACAACATCAACAACAATTATTTGCCCAAGCAGCGGCGGCAGCCACCACCGCGAACCCAAGACCCTCGCCGCCGATGGCAATCAATCTCAGCCAAGCATTGTTGCAGGGTGTGCAAGGTCAGAGTCGATCAGTCGATTCATTGCAATTGCATTTCATTGATTAACCCGATGAGCCTGATAATTATTGCTTGATGGCAATTCGTGCGTGATTTGTTTCACACACTAACTCAAGTGTAATGTTTGCTTTTTATTATTGTTGTTATTATTAACAGTATTAACGAAAATGTGATATCTCCGAAACGATAGTAGTTTGTTTTTCTTCTTCTTTTCTAGGTATTTTATCATGTATCTGTTGTGGCTTTTACAAAGTTTAACTATATTACGTGCTGGCTGCCGTTAGGAAAGATACTTAAACATTTTATATGAATATTTTAACACCGTCCCTTACTGGAGGTTGCCTCAACATGCGATGTAAAAAGTTGGTTATCATTGACTGCGGCATACAAGTTTTACTTTATTGTTAATTTGCAAATAACTACAATAAATTAACGTTTGTATCAGCATTCCACGCTCTTTTGTATTTTCTGGTTAGCTTTCAGGATGTTACCTATATTTTACGAAATGCAATCATAGACGGCGACCTGGAAAGACAATAGCTTTTGTCTGGGTTTCACTACAAAACATTTCTTTCTACTTGAGGAACAACAAAGATTCATTAATTCGGACTAAAACTTTCATGTTTAAAATTTAACCCAGACACCAGAATCCGACTGAGACTACATAATGGTTGTTTCGCCATAACTTTCCAACCTGGAGATTTTTCAAATTTTTGCAATATTCCTTCTGCTTTGCCTTCATTCCCATTTGAATACGTTTGGTACGTAATGGCTGCTTGGCAATGGACGATGACACATGCGCAGAAACCGACATCAATCGACATTTCAGTACTGCTTTTCATGCAAAATGTTGTTTTTTCGTTATAACTATCGAACCTTGATGTTTTTCCAATTTTTCTTCACGTCATAGTTGTCCCAGAAGGACACTGAACATGCCCAATATTTCATTTCGATCGAATTATTAGTATTTTAGGCGTAAATCAAGGACACACAGCGAATGTAATTGTTATTGTTTCATAAAGAGATGTGAACAGACCATTGATGAAATTTAAAAGTATTAAAACGCTTCATAGACCAGCGAGTAAATATATAGATGCGAAACAGGTTCAAATCTTAGCAGAGCGATTTATTAAAGTCCCACGAGAGTATTTGCAACCTCCCGAATGATTCAACACGAAAAGATTGCCAAGTGCCCAGAGCAGGCACGGCCAACCCGTGGCCCGCGCAACGAACAAGGACGGGGAATACCTGAGGTCCATGTGCATCGTGAACAATCAATAAACAACAATGGGATTTCAGAACATATTTATGGATGTTGTAACGGACTACTAGGGATTTCTTCCGGTAGCTGTTATACATTTAACATAAGGCACCACAAGTACTCCCCGTACTTCACCCGCTTTATCCATCTCATGAAAAATATGTTTTTAGGTAAAATTATTTTGTGTTTTAAAAGTAAGCCGCGAGTTAATTTGGATTGGCAATCCCTGGCCAGAGGAAAGTAGATAGCATTGTGTTTGAAAAATGCGTGGTTTCATTACTAAGATGACAAGGCAAGTGGCCTCAAGGTCATATAATAATTAATAATTTAAAACGCATTAAATCCCCAATCACGCCTTTACAGTTTGCGAAAATGCCCACGAATTTCGATATCTTATCAGTTGAATTGCACACGTTTTTTTATCACTCGAAGGTTTTGCGCATTGTGTTGTAAGTAATGGAATAGGCACCAAAGCATTCTCAGAACACCTAATTTCACAGTAATTTAACGTGTAGTATAGCAATACCATTTTCTGCGAAATACCTCAAATTTCGAACACGTTTAGAATCTAGAACGAATAATGAATCCAATTATAATGGCCGTATAGCAACGGCTATGAAACACAATATCTCCCAAAATACAGTAGCATACAGTAAATTACGGAAACTACAAATATGGTATTTTAAAAAAAGTATAAATGGAATAAGTTCTCAGTTAAAAAAAAAGCGTATACGAAATATTGACAGTGATTTTTAACCATATATCCTAATTAGAAATTAGTTTTCGGCTTAAGAAACACAATTCTTTTCTCAACTTGATCACCTTTTCTGAACTGATGCATACTTCTATGACCTCCATATGTATATATGTATGCATACTTCACTATTGAAGGAAAGGCAACTACAGGAACTGTGTTCCAAATGTTTTACCCGCAAATAGAGCGAGAGAGGACAGAGCAGATAGTGAGATTCCACCCAGTCTGCCACCTGGGTCGGAGGAAATTTTGTCACCCCCGTAATTAACAGTATTTACGCCCAAGTGACGGACAAACACGGGGAATACCCATTTTTGAGGGACGGGAGCAGGACGCCGGGTATTCCACGTGCTTGCCCACCAGCACTATATACATATACGTATCATACCAATTATCAACATTTAGCCGCCCTCTAAATGTGCCGCCCAGTGCGGATCGCACCCACCGCAACCCCCACCCCCTGATTCTACCATATTCCTTAGTCTTACTATCTATCCAAGCTTGTTAATGTAGAAGCACATATTTGTTGTGCGATTTGGAATGCAAAAATATTGCATGGAATTCAACTGCCTATTGCAAATCGTGCCTGTTTATGTCAGTGTAAATATGCAATTGAAGCGCTATGGAAATGCTGTCTTTGCATTACGACAAAGTGCACACTTGTTCCTCAAATTTTTGTAATATATACATTGCTGTAATTGCACAATTGCATGAACAGTTGCCCGAAGATGGTAAGATAATTCAGAATAATTGAGTGTTCTTCTGTATCCTGAGTGAATGTTCTGCCTCAACATGAATTGAAAATTCACTGCAATTTATTGCCAAGATATTTCTGCACTTTTTTGCAGGAATAGATGTCTATTAGTTTATCTTGAATCTCTGTTGCTGTTTATTTCCAATTTTCCTTAGTACATCAATCTAGAATCAGCGATTGTCGATTTCTTTAACATTATTAGAATGTCACACGTGCCCAGGAAGTAAAATATCAGATGAAATGAAGTGACTAAAAGAATTTGCATGATTTTATGCTGTATACTAACTCGGCTTGTTTTCGCTCCCATCGTTTTCTTTTTTTGTAGAAATAAGGATTGTTTGCCCAGACAAGCCGTACAAGCAGCTATCCACAAATTCGCAGACTTCAGGTATGCTATAATTGAACTGCTATCATATGGAGTTTAACAAAAATTCATACAAAAATGATGTTTATTTATGTCTTCATTCAAAAGACACACTCCAGACAAATTTCTGTCTTACTTTCATTTCTTACGCTTGCAATACTTTTCAGGTAGTTTCTAACTGTTGCATGAGGAAGAAAGATGCGAAAAGTAAACCAAACTAATGCAACTACTATAACTCAAGTTGAACACTTTAAATTTTTCACATAAACTTACTAATCTGTGATCTGCCAGAATCTATTGCAACTCACAAGTTGAAGTCCTCAATTCAATGTTGATCGACAATGTGACAACCTATTAGAAAATTCGGTACTTGTATCAAATTGTCTCTGTCTCTCTATGTTTATCTTTGTACACATCTATTAATAATTGCTAATAATTCGTAAACCAGTGGTAATTGGTGACTTGCTTTAAGTTGGCGATTCTGTATGCGACTTAACTTCAATATTCCGCTTGACCTCTTCCGTATTTTGCATTGAACTCAATTTGCACAATTACTGGGAGGGGTAGTACGAATTTGAATGTATAGTTCAGTGTTTCTCAAACTTTGTTAACTCGCGACACCCCAAAACCTTAAAAAGTGAAAAATAATACTTCGCAGTGCCCATCCAACGGACAAGCCCGGAGAATTCCCTGAGTTTATCCGTTGTGCATCGGCTGATTAAGAACAATAAAAACAAATCCAGAATTTCACGGCACCCGCTTTGAGAATCTGTGGTAGAGATTGATCTCCTAAATAAATCGAAGAATTGTAATGATAGTTCTTTCTATTCGCAAAGATTTCCATTCTATTACAAGTCATAGATTTACTGAGAAAAAAAAACTCTAAATTGCCGTCTATTTTGTATCTTTGCTTGATGGTTATTTCTGTTTCAAATAATCCACACTAATAATATAGTAAATAAGGCAATGTTTCCATCTCTATTTAACTATAAGCGTATTAATTATCTTTCGGTGATTAGACGGGTGAAATTACATGGATTCAATGAATTCTTGGTTGCTACAATTGTGATAAATGTAAGATGTCCAATTATGATATATATGGTATAATCACTAGATCCTTGAATGTGCTACAGTAAATATTGCCATTGGTTAAATGCAGGAATTCAGCTGCGTTGTAATTTTAATCCAATTCGCTTTCTTTCACACAGCACGCCGCCAGGAAATTATCAAGATGACTGAACAATTGATCGAAGCCATTAACACGGGCGATTTTGAAGCATACACGTAATAAAAAATGCATAGATTGTACTAAGTTTGTTGACTAGGTGAGCGTTTTTTCCTTTCAGAAAAATATGTGATCCTCACCTCACTGCGTTCGAACCCGAAGCAATGGGTAATCTAGTCGAAGGAATGGATTTCCACAAATTTTACTTTGACAATGGTGAGCAATCTTGAATCGCTCTTTTCCTCCGCAATTAATATTACTTGCGCTCCTAGTCTTAGGAAAGAATTGTAAAGCAGTGAACACGACAATTCTCAATCCACATGTGCACCTCCTGGGTGACGATGCCGCTTGCATTGCTTACGTGCGCCTCACTCAATACATGGACAAGTAAGTGCAGAAGACGTGAGCAATTGCGGAAGACTGTGACCGGAAGTTCCGGACTTGACCGTTACGCATCGGACTCTTTCGCAAAAAACTGTTCCGCAAAATCACAGTTGCGAACCCTTACCCACAAGGGTATTCAATATACAGTAAAACCCCGATATAACGAACCCCGATATAACGTTTAAAAGTGCTAGTCCCTTGAAAAATCACGATATTACGAATAAAACTAATGCAGTTTGGTCCCCTCGATTTAACGAACTTTTTTGGGCCAAGGACATTCGATAAACTTGTTCCAATTCGTAATTTTTCACGGAATTGAAGTAGCTTAAGAAATTTTAAATGTACCGCATATGATCACTCTTCATGCCTTGTGCCTTTTTGAGGCGGGATTGAATGGTAAAAGAGCACTCAGGATAGGATTGACTACGTCAATTTTTATAATGATGTACCCGTTACTGGGATCTTTAACGACGAAGAAATTCTACATGAAACGGTGGACTTGGATGGTAAAGAAGACCAAGAAATTTCAATTATTTATCCAAATCAAGGCATCGAAAATTTTAACTGTGTCCGTAATTTCTTAATACAATCAAACATTAATGAAAATGTGTTTGATGCATTGCACACTATCGAATTAGCCATAGATATCGCACGGGTTACTAATTTTATGGTCCAGTCTAAAATAGACGAATACTTTCAAAAAACGTAATATATGTCGTCTTTATGGTCATCTCTGAATTGTATACATTTGCATAAACATAATATATACCGAGTTTTTTTTTTTCATCATGAAGACCCCGATTTAGCGAATAACCCCGATTTAACGAATTTTTCACGTCGGTCCCTTGAAATTCGTTATATCGGGGTTATACTGTATTAAGAGTTCATTAAACAAATATTCATTTACCGAAGCATTCATAACATTAGATTACGTATTAGGTCCACCGAAATTATCAGAAAGATGTCCTAATGAGCGTACTTTTTCGTAAATCGTTAAGGAATGGTTACAGAATGAGTTATAAATGAATATATAAGGAAAGTAATAAGAATAATTTCTTTTTGGCACAGATCCACAAAAGTAAATACTATACTCCCTATTCTATATTGATGGTATAGGTCTCTTTCATAGGAGGATACAAGCTTATTTACTCAGGCTTTGAGTATGGTGAATTCCTAACAATGATGACGTCATTGTTTGGTGCTACAAGGAGAATCGATCCTGCAAATGCAATTCAATGATGAAAACTCTGAATAGGACTATAGTGCAAGAGCCTACATCGCATTACCATCGCTCTTGCCCGCAGAAGGTAGCTCATTAGTGTAGGATATGGCAACATAGCAAGGAACATAGCAAGGAACGCGCCAAAAAGTTGATTCTAATCTGACTCACGCTTGAGCATATAGAATTACATTATTATTCCTGACTTTAATCGACAGCAAATATAGAAAACAATAAAATTAGAACATCCTTCTGACAATAATCTGATTTGTTGAGACGACTTCTTGGCTCATTTCGAGACGTATGCAGACCTAATACGTAATCTAATGTTCTGAATCGTTTACATATTTATCAATATATTTTTTTCTTATTTATCATTAAAACTGGTCTTAGACCAAACATTAATATTATTTGCATAAATTGGGAATAACGAACA
>JAOEHK010000013.1:70314-81589 GCA_025447835.1 Labidoglobus nevermanni
TATATACCGAGTTCTTTTTTCATCATGACGACCCCGATTTAGCGATTAACCCCGATATAACGAATTTTTCACGTCGGTCCCTTGAAATTCGTTATATCGGGGTTTTACTGTATACGGTTTTATTGAAAATTATTTGCAGCCAATTTACGGTTTCCGTATTCGCGTCAAATTTGTGGATCGCACCCCCCTGTAAATACGGTGACTACTGTTCTTAGATCAACTTGTTGGTTCAATTTATAAGAATCGAAGCATATTGCTCGCTGTCTTCTATACGTGAACTCAATCCGGAAGCAGTTCGTATCAGTGACCTGCGCTAAGAATGCTGGCGCGCTATTTAAAAATGGATCTGCTTTAATTCTTGATGCGCGCTGCTGCTGCTCCTGCTGCTGCTGCTGCTGCCAAGACATCTCCGAGTGGCATTGTGCATTGGCGGCGCGCAAACGAGTTTGCAATTTAAATGTTGCAAGGCGCTGCCTGCCAGGGAGGCTGTCGGCGACGCCATGCATTTATTATCAATGCGCCTCCGCCCTGCGACGACATTTCTGCTGTTTTGCGTAAACTCCGCTCCGCTGTCTTCCTCCTTCCTCCTGCCCGCCCATTTCTCGCATCCTAATGACTTAAATTCTTAATGCGCCAATTGACCTCGTTGCCCTCCACAGCCAGCTCCCGATGCTCCTTCTCCTCCTCGTCCCAGGCGCGTCCTCGCCATCGATCCGGCTCGTGCGTGGGCGAGACGAGGTCAAGGAGACGCTCTTCTAATTAGGCGCGCAATTGGCGCTCTCCCGGCGGCGGCACGTCGGCGCATTTCCTCCGGACGCGGCGGCGGCCAACCCCTTAATTAATCCTGCGTCCCAGATTGGACCTCTGGCGGCGGAGGCGGCTGCGGCGGCGGCGGCAGGCGCGTAATTAACGCGCCAGCTCGTTAATCAGCCGCACTCATTGGTCCTGCGACGGCGGCGGCGGGAAACAAAGGGCGCGATCCAGGATGATTGCGCGCGCGCATCCCTCGCCACGCGTCCCCGCGTTTTAATTACGCAAAGGGTTCGTCGCGCGCCTAATTGCGCAGTGCCGCTGGTTGGCGCTCGCGCGCGCAAAGCACGCCTCCTTAATTAGCGGCGCGCGCGCGTCTAATTAACATTAAGCGCAAGAAGTGCGCGCCTATTGGCGCTTTTCACTCGAATTGCAATTGCTGCAATAAATTGCCAACTTTGTGCCGATTCGCCAGATTGGCAGCGCGCAATTAACATTATTACGGCTCTGCACACTTGTGCATTATGCGTATTTACAGCTGCAGCGAAGAATAGACGTAATGCGCGTGCGCAATAAATGCCGCCGCGTTTATAGCCTTCTACCGAATTCTCTCAATTAATTGTGTAGCTCCAGGCAGCAGCAGAGACGAAACGAAGGGCTGTAATTGACTAATTTCAACGCCATGAAATTTCTTATTAATATCGCTACATTTTCGGCCTCTAATTGCTGATGGACAGCAGCTATAAATTAGTTTGATGGCGCTTGTGCTGTTTGCTAATGAATTTCGCCATTTGCCATTTGCTTAGATTTGGAAGTCAAATTGCTTGCTGGCGAAAAAGCATATTATATAAACATAGCCTATAAATATTTGAGCAGTCCGTGAGGCGCATGCGCTCGCCTGAGATTTGCTGATTGCACTCTGACCCGCTGCTCGCCGCCTGGCTCCATTGATTGCGCATGGCCGAGTGTCTTAACGTGTCGCTTTCGACCCTCCGCCATGCTGGCGTTAATTTTACGAGGCATGTTATTGCCAAGTGCCCTTCGCGCCGCAATCACTTACTTGCTGACCATCGGCTCGATCATCCGACAACGAGCACGAAACGCAAGAACAAACAATCAAATACGACTTACTGGCGTGGACTGGGTCAGCGGTCCCCAACTTGTGCGTGGCATGCAGTAGGCGAACGAGAAACGGTTGGGACCTGCTGACCGAAGGTGTAGCAGCAATAGTTGACCTTTGTCCAATGGACTGGGACGTGCGCGCCTGCGTTGCGGATCCCGCCGAAACCCGCTGACCTGCTGCGCCTGATTGCGTTCCTGCGTAAGCTGATGGCAGTTTTGCATTCGCAATGTGCGCACTTTGCACTCGCAGATTTGTTGTCCCGGTCGAAAGCGGCGCTGCAGTAATTGCACTCGCAAAAATGCGCCGTTTTACGACGCCAGAAATAAATTGGAGTCGCACCTCCAAACGCAGATAAATCAATCATGCTCTCGTGCAAATAGACACGTTCTTCTTCGAAGACGAATGCCATGCAACAGTTTGCTAATTCTGCGAATCGGTGGGCGAAAATCACTAGTGGCTTTCACATTTCTAGGGACCGACGGTACAAATTCGTTAAATCGGAATTATATCAACACTCGTTATATATCAAGTTTTTTGGCACGTGGACCGGTAAAATTTTCTACAAATAATTCGCGAACCAGTGAAATTTTAATAACAAAATTTCACTAGGTATTGAATAACTACTACCTAATTTGATTGTAAGATTTTTTCTATCATTTAATGATATGTAATTATATAACTTAATATGAAAGACCGGTAAAATATCTCCAGAATAACTGGTTTATACAATTGCATACATTTTTGCAAATATTTATCTATTTATTATTTTATTTACAATATTTTAACCTAAAGTTGTCAAACCGTCAAGGCCCTTCCGCCCAGGGAATAGTTTACTGAGTGGTTACACTCGGCATTTATCTCTTTTAGTCTGGAACATTGCATAAAACACAATTTCATTAACATTTGATTGCACTACAAAGTAACTCTTGCTGGATTCTCTTGCACAAATTATTTAAATTTCTTCCTCTTCTTCACCATCTACGTTTTGTCTAAATTCCGAAGATATCTTTGCTCCATTCGAAAAAATGTTGGAAACATCGGGAATATCAAAGTTTGTTGTCTTGTAGAGTTACCACAGCATTTACAATCTGAAAATCTAAAATCTCCCGAAATTACTTCAATTCCATGAAAAAAATACGAATTGGAAGACGTTCATCGAATGTCCTTATCCCAAAAAGAAGTTCCTTAAATGCATTAGTAAAAATTGCGTTTTTTTTTTCAAGAAACCAGCACTTTCATAGGGTAAATCGAGATTCTACTGTATTTAGTGATCGCGATAATGGAAATATCATTATTATTGAATGTTTGCATTGGCAAACGGTTTTCGAATGGAGATAACAAACAAAGTCAAGATCAAGTCGTATTTCCTTATCAAATCGTCAACAAATCGCATGGAAATGGAAGCGCCGCACTTTAAATATTGTCCCTTGGAAAGGCAAATAGGCGTTGATTGAGGTGTGCGATAAGGTGCGATATTGATGGCGCGTCAATTACCGAAATTAACAGTTGGCTCGCCGTGAGAAAGGCAAATAAATTGCGCGCGCTCGTTAATGATTGAGTCGATCGCCGGCAATTGATAAAGTAATACATAATTTGTCGCGAACTTGCGCGCATCCATTCGATGGCCCGTTAGTCGCGCATTCCTCTCTCTCTTGCAAATTGGATGGCATGTTATTGATGCGCCATCCCCACACCTCCCGCATCGATTCTAATATCAGTGTGATGCAAATGTCGCGTCGGCGGGAAGGAGCGGTCGTGCACCGGAGCTGTTCGGGCGTGATTAGCCTAAGCCTGGCCTAATTGCGGAACGATCACGGCTGGAGCTGGAAACTGCGTCGGCCTCGTCGGCAATTGCGCCATCCGGCCATGGGAACGTCATAGGACTGTGGTAATAAAACGCTTTGATTGGATGACAATTGGCGCTGCGCTGCGGCGAGCAACATCTCGTCTCGATCAGGCCCGGGGTGGGCATGAGCGCGTGAAGGCATTCGCGGCAATTACACCCGGACGCGGACGTCCCGGCTCGGCCCGGCCGGTCCCGATGGCGACCTGCGGCCATGCCGATTACGCTAATCACCTGCATCGAACCCCGTGCGTACCGATTATCATTCAAATTTCATACAGCACCGGCGGGCGCGCCGTCATTACGTCGAATGGCCGCGCGCGCTCGCCTCGGCTCGCCGGCATTCATCATTTGCTCAGCGCTGAAGAGAAGAGAGCTAGGCCGGCTGGCGTTTAGGGCTGCTCTGTAATTGCGCGCGCTCGATATCGATAGACGCGCTGCGGCACGATGCGCAGATTGATCACATCGCCGCCAAATTGCTCCGATTGACGCCGCCATCGTCGGCTAATTAGGCTCGCCACAACTACAGCCATCCCTCGATTCGACAGCATTCAAATTACGGAAACACCTGCGAATTCTACAGCTAATCCTCGGTGAAACAATCGGCGTAAAACGAATTCAACGAATTTGACTTCCAGGGGGTCTACAATAACGAAACAAGTAATTGGGGTCTAAGTACGAGCAACCCCAATGACATTTCATGGTTGCCAATCCCGTACCCTTAGACAGTGCTGGCGGCCAACCACGGAGCATACCCTGGGTCCCGTCACTCGAAAATTGATATTTCCCATGCTTGTCTACGAGTACGCATGGGGTCTACGAGGCAAGAAAGGAGGGCAACACTCTTAAACAATAATAAATTTAAAGAAATAGATTCTCTTCACTGACACCGGGGATTCCCCAGTTTGTTTAGCACTAACGCCCATAATTATGTATCGACGCCAACCGAGGGTTACCTGTATTATGTTATAAGAAATGTCAAAATCGAATATATGCATTCGTTATAAATGTGCATACGTGCACTTTTTTGAAAATGTATATTTTCAATATCATTTGATAATGCTAAAAAAATGACGATCTTTACTTGATTCATACAATTTCAATGTCAAATTTCTAAAAATTTGAAAGCTTGCAGTATTACAGTGCTCACAATACTCGCTACAACGAACACGTCATAAAACTAGTTCAATTCCATAAAAAAACACGAATTAGGGACGTTCATCGAATGTGCTTGACCCAAAAAAGTTCCTTAAATCGCGGGGACCAAAATGCATGAGTTTTATTCGTAAAATTGAGATTTGTCCAAGAGAGCAGCACTTTAAATCGGGATTGACTGCTTTTGTATTGATAAAAATTCAATAATGAAAACTTTCTAGAATTATGCTCAGAAAAACGAGAGGATTTCATTAATTTTAAATTCTTACAGTTGAAATACTTTACTTAATGAGCTTAATGAAGTAAACTTGCATATTAACAAAGAAGAAATTAGTAGGGCAATGAAACAAAAAGCACTTATCACTATGGACAGTTTTGTCACATCCGTCTAATCAGGGCCGGCTCCAGGTGGAAGCAATCCGTGCATAGCATCGGAGCGCTTCTACGTAGGGACGCCATAAGTTGGAAGCATCCTAAGAGATTGCGATGACGTAACGGACAAGCACGGGGAAGACCAGTCTTTTGATGACGGTAAATCGGGTATTCCCCGTACATGTTCGCGCTGCATCTTGGTACAGCACAACGATCAGTCAATGACTGCACTGCATCTACTTGAGGAAGCAATTATGTTCATCGGTCGAGGGACGCCTGTAATGCGAAGAAGAGCGATGACGATCAAATTCAAATGAGCGCAATCGAATTATTGCAGTTACCGTGCGACCGCGAGCACCGCATGATATCGCACCGGCTGCGTCCGCTAATAATGGTAATTCCATTGAACGCTTCGCTGCGATCCAGCGCAGTCGTTATTAATTGCCGTCGAAAGAGGGCAGAAATGCGCGAAATGCGCGAAATCCGCGTTCGCGCCCAACTCTGATCGGGCGCACGGCGATCGCGCGGATCGACAGCGAGATGATTAACGGCGCCGCATTTAAAGCGCGCTAATTGACGGCCGCACACACCTCCCGTCGCCTGCACCTGCTGATTAGCAATGATGCTTTGTAAATATGAGCACGTTGCGCCGTCCCGACTCTGCAATTATTTCGATAATTGCCGAGAAAGCACTCGCCTCAGTGGCGCTTTCCTTTCGCGCAAAATTGCTGCATTCCGCCGGCTTTTCCTCGCCTGCGATCGGAAGACGTGCGAGCGGCGGGCGCGAGAAGCATTTGGCAATTGGAATTTGTCTCCGACAGGATCGGGGGACGGCTGGGGACGGCTGGGGACGGCGACGGGCGCGCAGAAGGAGATGAATAAAACAGTGTATCGAGGTGGGCGGCAGAGGGAGACGGAGGCATCGCCGCGTTTGCTTCATTTCTCTTCGTCGCCGCCGCCCCCGCCCGTTCTTATCTCGCCGTCGATGGATGTCGATTGCTGTTCAACGGCACATACTCTATGCATACATTCGTCGTCGCTGTATCGCCTAAAACAAACAGCAGCGCCCTCTCGCGCACATTCCGAGAATGGGCGAAAACAAAATGATGGTCGGCGAGGGTGTGAGGTGCGGGCGGGGGGCGGGGGCGGTGGCGGCGGCAGCGGCAGCGGAGGCTGTTTGCGAGGTGTGAGATGTATGCATTAGACTTTCAAAGTGTCCCGGCCGTTTCCACGGCAACGCAGGCTCGCCTGATATGACGCCCGGGCAATTTAATAAGATTCCGCGCCCCGCGCGCCGCTCCCCTTATTATCCGGCAGCGGCCCGCAACTAGTCCCGGCACACATGCGAGAGGAGCAGCACACATGCGAGTGGCGCCCCCGCCCTCGCCCTCGCCCTCGCCGCCGCCGACGACGACGACGACGACCTCACCTGCATTACCGGAAGGTGCGCGCAGAAGGAGATCGTAATTAGCGCGGCGCAATGAAATTAAGCGAAGGCGGCGGGTGGCGCGAAGGCGATGCGCGAATCATTATCGTAAATTCAGTCGCAGTCTAATCGTAAAATGTCGGCGCGACGCGCGCCATTTGTTCGCGCATGATTCACGATTGTTATATAAAGTCGTGAATTATTGATGATAAATATTGAAAGTGCATCCCCGGCCGCCATCGGCTGGACGCGCGCGCCAACAATGCCAAGTGCAAGACATGCGCGATTTATGCAACCGTCGCAAATTAATGCGATTTATGCCGCTGCCAGATGCTCACAAGCTGCAGATCGATTATCGATTCGAACGCATGCGATCCAATTCGTCTGTCGTCCGATTGCGATTTGTGCGTCTAGCAAAGCAATCTCTTAAAAAAGTGCAATAGAATCTCAGATATAGTGTGAAGAAATCACATTTATTCCTTTAAAACGAATGCATTTTGGTCGCCTCGTTATAACGTATTGTTTTTAGCAGTGCCGGCTCTGGAATTCGTATCTTTTAATGGAATTGCAGCAATTATTCATGTAAATACTATTGTAGAACTCCAAATCGCCAAGTTTTGAAATTTGAAATTGAAAATATGTATGAACTGGCAGGGCCGGCTCCAGGTGGAAGCGATCGATGCGTTGTATGGGGGCGCTTCTTCCATTTTTCTGAAAAGCTGCTTTGAGGGGCGTCAATGTTTTTGCCTCGGGGCGCACTGTATGACCGTAATAAATAGTGGTGAAAAGCGTCGTTTTGCGATAAACACACCTGATACCAACACCAAAAGGGAATGTTCATCAAGTGGTTTAATCAGATTCGAAATTAGAATATTCCAATCAGAATGGAAATTATAGGACAAAGTTTTCGCTTATTGAAATGTTATTTCGTTTATTCCCGTCAATTCCACAAAACAGTAGGGTACATGAATTCCTTCAATGATACCGTTGCGATTACAAGGACTCCCAATTACGCAAAACAGCAACCAACAGTAAATCCATTTCCGAGTATTCCTGGTATAAATACAAAGATCTGGGCCAAACTGCGGCTCGCGTTGAATGACCAAGGACGAGGAATACCTGAGGTCTTACTATTTGGTCTAGTGTTGGATGATCTGGATGAAATCACCGCGAAGTGCTGGCCAATCACGCAATGAGCGCATTGTCCTCCGACCTGATGGCATTCGGCGATAGGTGCGGGCTCCTGCGCAGGAATTCCAGAAGGCACTCGTTGAACGTGTACACATGTCGAGCGCGCCGTGCTGATGGCTATCGCGGAGGCAGCCAGCAGGATGGGCGCAGGTGCAGGTGCGGCGATTAAAAACCGCGCGCCGCCGGCGGCCTTCTTCATTTGCCTGCCTAATGGCTCATCTATTGTCTCTGGTCAATCGGCGCGCATCTCGAGACGAATGTGCGCCATCTATCGGACACGTGAGATTAATTAACGCGCGATGCGAGCAGCGCGCGCAATTGCCCGCCATAAATCAGCTGCTAAACTAAACGTATCATACGCGCCGTGTAATTACGCAATTAGGCGGCTCGTAAATTAGCGCGACGCCGCGCGATTGCGCATTCTTGCCCAGCCGGCAACACCGCACGAATTGACCCCGCAATGTCCGCCTGTGCACCTGATCCAATCAGGGCCGGCGCAAACACCTTTTCACTAAAGCTGGATTGACAAAAATGACAATTTGCATCAGAGGTCGGCAACGCGGCGCCCGCCATGAAATTGTAGTGCGCCCTTCGCGCAATGCTGACGTTCCAGGACATTTTACAGTGTTGCCAGATTTTTCTTTGAAAATCTGTTGAATATTAAAAATAGCATAGATATGTGATAAAAGGATACAATAACAATGGATTGCATGTGTTTTGGCTATTTGTTGCCAAATCCTATAAGAATGATCAAAAATTAATTGACATCATCATGTCATGAAGCTGTTGACATCAATTAATTTTTGCAAAGGTGAATCTATGAGGTTTTTGGAGGAAGTCGTTAAAGCAAGAAAAATGAAGTTGTCTTCTCCAAAGTTATGTATTTTTTGTTGAAAGGTTTTCCACCAACCGGTTTCGGCTTACGCCATCTTCAGGGTGTATATATGTCTATCACACCAACAACATTGTTGCATTATACACCCTGAAGATGGCGTAAGCCGAAACCGGTTGGTGGAAAACCTTTCAACAAAAAATACATAACTTTGGAGAAGACAACTTCATTTTTCTTGCTTTAACGACTTCCTCCAAAAACCTCATCGATTCACCTTTGCATTATATATTTGTTGTTGAACTTATTTTACAGTCGGGATTATTATTTTTTGTTATTGCTAACATCAATTTGGTCGCTAGTATCTTTCTTTTTTGTCGCAACGATAAATGTATGCCCTTTCAGTTCACTTCAATTTCATGTTGAACCCTCGTCGACCATAAGGATGCTGCACAATAGAGACGCTGGACGGATGGACGTGGATTCCGAATGGAATGTGAGCAACAGCAACGACGTTGTAACAAGTCACAAGTGCAGATTTGCGTTTTTATCGAATGGCCGCCATCGGCCATTGTATTGCCGTGTTCGAGGAGAAACAAAATGGTGAGTGTTGAGCGTGGTGGACATTTTCATTCCGATAAATTTCAATTTGGTAATTAACCGCGTCGCATAGACGTGGATTAGGTGACAGCATCTGCAGTGCACTCGGCCATGTTCCCATTTAATAAAAATGAATGTGATGTACGCTTTTGTGCGTCTGCCACGGTCAGAGTAATTGATCCATAAACTCAAAATCAAGGTGAGAGATTTCTACAAGTTCTATTGCAGGAATGTAGAGAGAAATCGGCAAAAACAGAAAACTACATGAGACAAACCTCAAGAACATCGTGAAAACAAGAGAAAAGCACGTTAAACTTGAAGCTGCTGGGGAAGGAGATGAAGAGGCCATAATCGGATATAGCCACATGAAGGCAAAGGCGTCGCAATTAGGCCAATGGTGAATGCTATCGTCGCACTCGTAGACGAGTGCTCTTCATAGGTTCAACGTGATTAAAAGAAACTACGCATGCTCTAATGCAGCAAGTTTGGCGGAAGTTTATGCGGTGGCGTTTATTATGTTACAAATTGGCATCAAACACATTCGGGGTGGCCGCACGGCGAAGAGGAGAGCGATGGCTGGAGCAAGTACACTAAGACCCCGCTTTACGCTCGGGATACGTTCCAGCAAAACTGAGCGTTCAACGAAACAGCGTTAAGCGGGGTCATTTTAACATGTAGACCATAGGCATAGGGGAACATCGGATACAAAATCAATGAAAAATTCTAATGTTTCATCATCAAGTTCATCAATGCATATCATTTGCGACAAACTGATCCATTATATCTGTTATAATCGGTAAACTAGTATTCTGCAATTCTGTGAATATTTCTCTTTGCTCATCACTAGAATCACTATGTTCAATAGTTTCGTATTTTTATCTACTTATTACTTCAGCTCCTCCTTCGAAAGACTTTCTGTGTCTTGTGAAATTTCTTCGTGGTCTTCCACATTTGCTCCATCTAAACCAATTTGTTTTGCAATTTCGACTATTTCCTTCATATTAACAGAAGTGTTCCTATTGTCTTCCTACCTGCTTAGATCTGGCTATATGTTTTCCATGCTCTGTTAAAAGACTCTTGTGTTACTTCATTCCAGAAAGACCTATGTGTTCTATTGCACCAAAATTGCAGCAAAACAATTGAATGAATAAGAAATTTTAAAATAATCACTATAATCTGCAGCTCTTTAAAAGAGCGTTAAAGCAAAACAGCGTTAAACGCGGCAGTGTAAAGCGGGGTCTTAGTGTAATGCGAAAATTGTTTCATTTCACGCGCACAGAGGGCGCTCGCAAGTTTGCTGCGCTTCGTGCACGCTGAAACTTCAACTTTCCTTTCCGACACATGGTGGCCAAGATGATGGCGTTAGGCGGACGTGTCCGCGCCAGAAGGGCTGCTGCCGCTAATTAATTAGAATACATTCGTCCCAATAGCGCTGTTAATCTAATTACGCCAGCATCTATCAGTTGCACACAGGACTGTCTTGTTTAGCTCTTGACTGAAGGGATATATTGCTTTATAGGAATTTGGATACGCTGATGATATGGCGTATCATCTTGGACCACTTAACTTCAGCTAGTTATTCGCATTTCATTTTCGCCAGAGGACGTTCGCTCGTATGTCCTCCAGCTGGGCAAACTGCCGCTATCAACTATTGTACTGATTTCCCACTAGGATTGCGCCCGCAATGGCCCTCGTTTTTATTATGATAACTGCCACTTTTCTCCGACTCTGGCGGCCCTACTGCGAATCTGATCGCATTGCAATGGGTTCCAGTGTTGTCACATGTCAAATATGGCCGATTTTTCGAGTTATTTAAAGAGAGCGGATTGCGGATGCTTGAGAAGTAGTAGATAAAGTTGAGAATCGATGAAAAGTGGATGAGGTTATGAGGTGATTTGAGCGTTCATACTGTAGGCAGCCATCTCTGCCTACCATAGAATGGCAACAGCTAAATGGCAACATTGGCCAGAAGTCGGCAGGGATTTT
>JAOEHK010000013.1:86321-98650 GCA_025447835.1 Labidoglobus nevermanni
TTTGCAATCTTGATCGCATTAAAATTAACAAAAATATCATATTTTTGTCATCATTAATGTCAATTAATGAAACTGTTAGCCACAAGGAAATCTTGCACATGGATTATAATAATGATATCATCAGAGTGATCTCAATTATGGGCTGATTACAGCAGAAAAGAGCATCACAAATCTTTTGTAAACCCCAATTTGCATTCATTACTTCTGAATTACGTATGGAAATTGCCAAAAATATCGATTTTATACGATAATTACTGCTGGTTAATGCAATTTTTGATTATTTCAAAAAAATCGATTTCTTCTGACTAATTGTGTACCTCAGTAATGCGTTTCATTTGATTCGCAATAATGTAATCGAGAAATAGATCATGATGAGCTCTAAATTAAAGCTATGTCCTTTCATTTCGAATTTCAATTCAATTTGCAATGTTGATGGATTTTTTTTTGTCATCATTAATGTCAATTAAAGAAATTTTTGATCATAAGGAAATCTTGCCCATGGATAAAAATCATGAAATTGGAATCATCAATAATGATATCATCAGCGTAATGTTATTATGGACAGAAAAGCAACTTTTTCATTGCAACACTTTTTTCTATTGAATTTTGTATTCAATACTTCTGAATGAATTCTGAAAATTGGAAAAACATCGATTTTCTGTGAAAATTACTTTCGATTAATGCAATTTTTGATAAATTCCAAGAAAATCCTTTTCTTATGTCAAATAATGGTCCTCAGTAACATTTGATTCGCAATGAAAATGCAATCGAGAAACGAATGGAATTTATTGAATGCCCTTTGATTTCGAATTTAAAATCAATTTGCAATCTTGACCGCATTAAAATTAACAAAAATATCACATTTTTGTCATCGTTAATGTCAATTAATGAAACTGTTGGCCACAAGGAAATCTTGCCAATGTATAAAAATTATGAAATTGCAAGGATCAATAATTATCATCAGAGTAATCTTTATTATGGTCAGAAAAGCAACTTCTTCAACCTTTTTTCAATTCCAATTTGCATTCATTACATCTGAATTACGCATGGAAATTGACAAAATAGCGATTTTCTCTGATAATTACTAAGGATTAATGCAATTTGTGACCAATTCCACGAAAACCTTTTCCTTCGGTGAAATGTTGGACTCTAGCAACGCATTCAATTTGATTCGCAATCAAAATGTAATCGAGCACGCCGCGAGGTATTCGGGAATACATAAATTCCGATATTCCTTGGCACAAATATCCTCGTCGAGGACACATTTGCGGTCGGGGGCGTGCGGCCGCCGCACCGCCGCTCCTAATGCGAGCTGCCGCCGCCGCCGCCGCCGCCGCCCGCAACCCCCTTAAGTAAGAATATATGTATCGCGTATATTCGCGCATACTATATTGGAATCGAATTCGAGCAGGAGCAGCTAGCGCACGCCACCCCCGCCGCCGCGTTTTAAATTCGCCATCGCCGCGCAGGCTGGCGGAGGTGTCGGAACGAGGGAAAACGCCGCTGATGCAGCCATGGGGTGGTAAAGTAGATGTGGCAGCTCCCTTGCCATGGCGCGCCCGCTTTGTTTTGCCCTCGGAGATTATTGAATATCCGCGCGAATTTAAGATGAAAAGAATTCGCGCGATGCGCACACACGTAATCCCAGCCACCCTCGGCGCGCGCGCGCCAGGGGCGCCAAAATGAGCGCCGTCTTCGTGCTTCGCGCGCGGGAAGACTTAGCGCAAAGCCGAGGAGCGCATCCAAGTGTCATTGTTTCGCAACACGTATGAGATGAACTGAGATGAACTCGTGCGTCGCGCGAGAGGCGCGCAGGGCAAGGGGTCGAAAGGTGCGGTGCGTAATTGGCTCGGCTTGCAGCTCAGCCACGTCTATTGTTTAATCCTCATTTGCGGTCTATGTAACCTCCACATTTCCACCTCCACCCTCATATTGCCGCCGTATTCCACCTTCGAATGGCGGAGTAATTGAATAATTGCTAATGACGCAGTCCGCAGCCGATAATTACTAAATGATTGAGACGCATAATTGATGCAATTAAACCTCCGCCAAGTTGTCTTAGTTCGCCCTGGCTGGCAATTAACTAGCGGGGTGCGGTCCGCATTCCGGGAAGCCGATGGCGTACTCACCTGCAACGATAAAACAATTATAAGTAAACTGTTCGTCTGCGGCGGCTGCCTCGTTAATTATTCGATAAATAATCAAGTGGCGCAACCCTTTCGCCGCCCTCGCCGCGATTGCAGGCGGGCTGTCAAGCGGGTGTCTTGTCGACACGACACAATTCATAATTGAATCGCCGTCATTACACCACTGGAAGCGATTACAGTTTCCCGCAACAGATTACCAAACAGCCACCCGAGCCGCATCAATAATGATGCAAAGGGCAATTAAAAATGAATTTGCCAGCGGCGAACGCGAACAACATCAAGGCTTTTCACGCTAAAAGCTGCCTTAGGTTAGAAGATTGGATGCGCGCCCTCGCGCCTTGGCAGCAGCCCAATATGCACACGCCGAAGCCGCCTCATCCCCTATCCGGTGCTCACTGTGTGCGCGCATAATTAAAAAGGCGCTGAGAGGAAAAAAATCAATAGCTGGATGCTGGCGCCGCGTACTTCGCCTTTGCGCTGCTTCCTTCTGCCGCTGCCAAGGGTGTGCAAACTTCAAAAACATCATTGTTAATTCGCACACGCGTGCAAACGCATTGCGCAGCAGGAGGAGCGCCCGGAAAAGCTGCGTCGAGGACGAAGGGGACAGCCGGGATATTTCGCAATGCGTGGATGGAGGATGGGGGTGCAAGAAAAATTTAAACGTAAGCAGACTCTCTCACGCATGCACGTCACCCACACGCGCGCCGACCACGTCTGGGGAGATCTGGAAAAGACTTGGCAGGTGGAGGGATCTGGGAGCAAAAAGCACACAAAATTCGCAGAAACTTGGGGGAGAAACCCTATTCTGCATTATTGTATGAGATTCCCATTTCCGATTTTTAGGATTGTTCTGAAGACTTACTTGCAGTAATTGAATCATCGTGTAAGATCACAAGAGGAGTGTTTGCTGGAACTTTTTTCTCTCTTCTTTGTTCCTTCAACACTATTCTGCATTATTACAAGATCCCTGTATCGGAGGGTTCTGTTCAGTTACTTGTATTTGCAATTCAATCATAGTTTAAACTGAGAAGAGGAATCTATTCGGGGATTTGCGAGAGAATGACGAAAATATGTTTCATTGGTCAATATTCCCGAATGCTCTATTCTGCATCATTATCCAACCTTCCCATTTCAGAATTTTAGGATTGTTCTGAAAAGTCACTTGCAGAAATTGAATCATCGTGTAAGATCAGAAGAGGGATGGATTTTCTCCTTTACAGTTGACCAAACATCTGTCTTCCCCCTGAACACTATTCTGTATTATTGTACAAGTCTCCTATGTCAGATTTTTAGGATTATTTTTTAGTAACTTGCAATAATTGAATCATATTGAAAGACCAGAAGATTTTCTACAACGAATTAGGTAAAGAAACCCAAATATTTTTCTCATCAGAACACCCCATTCTGCATCATTATGCAAACTTCCCATATCGGATTTTAGGATTATTCTGTGGTAACTTGCAGTAAATGAATTACAGGTTTAAATCAAAAGCGTAGGATTTTCTGGGACTTGGGAGAGAAGCAGGATTTTTTTTTTCTGTTGGCCTCTCATCTGGCTTCCCCGAATGCCATTCTGCATAATTTCCTAAGGTTCCCGCATCGTATTTTAGGATTACTATGTAGTAATATGCAGTAGTTGAATCTTAACTTCATATCAAAATATGAATGTTTTGGGGAACTTGGGAGAGAAAGATACACAAATTTCCTCCTTTCAACCCATCTGTCTTCACCTAACACTCTTTTCTGCATTATTGCCCAACCTTTCCATATGGGATTTTTAGGATTATTCTATAGTAACTTGCAGTAATTGAATCATAATATCCGATCAAAATATTAATGTTTTATGGAAATTGCAAGAGAAAGGAGGAAAATTGCCTATTTTCCCCTTTCAACACATCTTCCTTCACCCAACAGTCTATTCTGCATCAATGTCCGACCTTTCCATATGGGATTTTTAGAATTATTCTGTAGTAACTTGCAGTAATTGAGTCTTAATTTCAGATCAAAATATGAATGTTTTATAGAACTTGGGAGAGAAAGATGGGCAATTTTACTCTTTTTAACCCATCTGTCTTCACCCAACACTCTATTCTGCAACATTGCCCAGGCTTTCCATATCGGATTTGATTTTAGGCTTATTCTGTAGTAACTTGCAGTAATTGTATCTTAATTACAGATCTGAATATCAATGTTTTATGGAACTTGGGAGAGAAAGGACAAAAATTGCAAAATTTTTCCTCCTTCCAACCCATTTGCCTTCCCTCCAACACTCTATTCTGCATTACTGTCCAACCTTTCTATATGGGATTTTTAGAATTATGCTTTTCTAACTTGCAGTAATTGTATCTTAATTACAGATCGAAATATCAATGTTTTAAGCAACTTGGGAGAGAAAAGAGGAAAATTGCCCAATTTTTCCTCCTTTCAACCTACCTGCCTTCGCCCGACATTCTATTCTGCATCATTGTTCAACCATTCTATACGGGATTTTTAGAATTATGCTTTTTTAACTTGCATTAATTGAATCTTAATTTCAAATCAGAATATGAGTGTTTTGGGGAACTTGGGAGAGAAAGATGGGCAATTTTGCTCTTTTTAACCCATCTGCCTTCACCCAACACTTTAATCTGCATCATTGCCCAAGCTTCCCATATCAAATTTTAAGAATATTCTGCAGTAACTTGTAGCAATTGAATCCTCATTTGAGATCAGAATATAAATATTTCTGCGCAAATTTTCTCCTTTTCGCCCATCTGCTTTCACCTGCAAGCTTCCCAAATAGGCTTTTTATGATTGTTCTGTAGAATTACTTGCAGTAATTGAATCTTCATTTGACATTAGAAGCTGCGTGTTATCTGTAACATGGGAGACAGACGCGGAATTTGGTTCCTTTTCCAGGCGAGCCAAAGCGCCGACTGTTTTCCGTTTAATATATGCGCACGGAGGACACGCGGGCTGAGCGAAGGGAAGTGCCCTAAAACTGCAGGGACAATTGGCACCAGGAGCGCGCAGGCGGCGGGCGCACACGTCTCGGGAAGCCAGCAGTTTGTCACAAGATGTGTTTTACGAGCGGTCCCAGAGGTGCGCTAACCTTCGGTTACGTACGTTCCCTTTTAGCCCTCCGCATGCGAGCGCGCCGGCCGTATACAGGTGCGCGGCGAAGCGCCCTCTGCTGGGGGCGGCCGCGACGCCGCCGCCGCCGCCGCCGCGCCTGCCAACACCCAGTGTTGGGGGCGCTCGCGAGCCGCCGAAAAAACGCTGCCCACATGCGAAGGGAAGCTGTGCTGGCAGCAGGGAGGGGGGCTGATGGGGCTTACATTGTGTATGCGATACGAGCATTCATCATCATATACAGCAACAACGTGCAGCATTACGAGAATGCGCTAAATAATGTAGACGTGCGCACGTACACACGACGTGGATAAGTAGGCTAAGTCGGGCAATTCGCAGCGTCGGAGGCGGAAGGAAGCCAAGATTGAGGTGGCAGCACTGCGCTAATGAAAGTTTCATCACGCGCCTTGATGAATCTCGCCGTTTGTCTGCGTTTCATTCGCACAACTGCAGCGGAAACGTAATCAAACCATTTAATTGTCAGTGTTTCCCAAACTCTTTTGCCCTGTAAACCTCTTACCGACATTGTTGGTTTTCGGGATGCAATGCACAAGTACGGGGAATACCCGAGGTTTCGGCCATGGCGGTTATCTATTTCTTCGATCCTAAGGTACATCGTCAATGTACTTTGCTACGTTAGACCAGTGGTCGGCAAACTCGTCATCCAAAAGAGCCAAATAAGCAAACACAATATTAAGGTATATTCAAAGAGTCATGATTTTCCGAGACTCAACCGTGGTTGTACAATCCGAAAGAAAGATGCAATGGACAAGCACGGGGAATACCCGTGAATTTCTCGAACTTCGCACTTCCGGGAAATTGAAGTTAACGATTATCTTCATTCTTTAAGTTTTCGTATCAAAAAATTACCCATCATGTTGAAAGACGTGATATAGTAGAAACTAGATAAAGACTGACCAAGCATTGATCGGCACGCCCTTAAAAATTATTACTTACATAGCAATAATTGGCAGGGATGCAGGTTATTCCCCGCCAGCACGAGATTTAGCATGCTTTATGCTTACGTCGACCCCTATTCATAACTCGTAGACCCCCAATTTCTTGTTTCGTTGTCATAGACCCCTTGCAAGTCAAAATCGACCCCCTTAAGGGAACCACTGGTTTAAGTTAAAAAAAATGCATTCAAATTGTCTTGGAAAATATTGATTCGCCTGATTGGAGCAAAGTGGAGCAAACCTATACCATTAAGAAGTATTGACGCATCAATAATTAGACGTCATTCCGAATGCGCAAAATAACGAAATGAATGGAAACACAATCGGCAGCGCGAATTGCTCGTTACGATCGCGAATCTGAGACTGCCGGGGGGAGGATGGGAGGGTAATGCGAACAAGCGTCTCTTTACCCGCTTGTTTGGCCTTTGAGGCTCTGCCTCGCGATGAGACGCGGTGTTATTTTATCGATACGTTTTCCACGATAATAGTAGACTCAATTATCCTCACGAACCACTATTTACTTTTATATAGCCTCCAATACAAATATCGCCCCTCATTATCTCCACGGAGCTGTATGTAAGAATGCCCGCTTTGTGATACGCGCATACCATGTGTTCCCAATCCAGAAGTCGCAATATCAGCGGAAACAGTTTGGAACAGAGCGTATAGCGTAGCAAGTTCATGGAAAACCTCATAATATGGAAATGCTGAAGGATTATTCAAATCCTTGCACTTGCAGGCTGCGTAAATATTCAAGCTGGCTACTTTTCCCCTTGCCGCGAGTTAATTACAATTGCAAATGAGCATGGGAAATCGTAGCTTTTCGCAAATGAAGTGCACGAAGCAAAGTCCGTAATTGCCGAAATATGTATTAGGGAATTAATGAATTACGATTGTTTTACACGCCAGATTAGCATAATGAGCGAATAAATTCGAATCCCAACACGGTTTCGTCATCTCTTTCAATTAGCAGGCCAACATCGGCGACCAGAAATGGCCCGATTCGCTGCGAATTGAGCCTGCAAACGAGTTGTCTTCACGAGCTCAGACGCCCAGCGAGCACGATAATTGAGTTTGCGCAGCTTTCGATTATTCATGAACACTCATTCGGGCAGATAATAGGGGCAACAACGCCAGCAACCTTCCATCATATCTCGCTTTGACTGCCTTCGGGGTGCATCTGCACTCCTCGCGCTCGTCTAGGATCATGCCCTCGGCCGAATTCGAGGAAAGCCGTGCGATCGATCGGCGTTACATGCAATTTATGACGCAGCTAGATAATGAGCTCTGCCTGTAATTCCGATCATTATTTCATTACACGACCATCCGTCCGCTTTCGATCATTCTGCCAGCGCGACGTCTAATTAATCATTATGCGTCTATTATCTCACCTGAGTCTTATCGTAGTCGTCCAGAATCTGGTCCGCGCGCTGCTTGTCCAGGAGGACGCGCGCCAGAGATCCGCGTCGAGCCTTGAACAGGGATGCCATGCCATGCGATCCTGAGTTTCCCATCGTGATCGGAGTACCGTGCTCCAGCTGCGAGCTGTTTGCGGAGGCTGCAACGGAGCAACGTGCCGCAGACCATGAACTCGCGATCATACCTTGAATCGATCGGCGTGCACGTCCATGGCGCGAGAATGCTGCCGATGGCACAGATACGCTGCACGCTGAAAGACGAACAAATGCTGCTGGTAAGGTAAGACTGCTTGAATGCGATCGCCGCATGCCGCTATTGCATGAGAGGTTATGTCACATTGAGACCAACTCGTTCGCTTACGTTTTGCGACAGATTCACCGCCGATTTGGAGATGAATGCTTGATTCGCATTGTGCTGGATCACATCTGATGGGAACACAGCTAATTTGAGATGCGAAACGCTGAAATTTCACGTGTTTGGCGATGTTTTGCTTGCCAACACGTTCGACACGACCAGCCGCTCAGCTGATTGCCGCAGCGTGGAGTGGGAGCGCGTTTACAGTTTCCTACTTTTTTGAATTCAAATTCTCAATTCGTAAAAATTAATTGTTAATTATTATAGTTTATTTTTACAAATTATCGAAATTATTTTGTGGCATTTTTCAAGGGTTATTTTCAATTTATTCAGACGGAAAACTGACAGGTTTTGGAAAACGCAGCGAGGCTTTCAAACAAACAAAAATCCAATTAAGTTGACGAAATTAAATCGAAGTAAAAGGGCATTTAACACGCGAATTCATTTCGTGCCGGTGCGCGTCCTGGACGCGTTCGTGCCAGGATAATCGTGGAGAAATTACTCGTGCGCACCGCGACTCATCGTGGAGTCCTTGAACGGAAGGCGAATTGTGCAAATTGCAAAAATTACAATCGCCCACTGGGGCGGTGGAGCGCGCGACGTGAAAAAATCAAGCTCTGCATGGCTGATAACGGCCATGGCGACGTGGAAAATCGCGCGGAATTAGCGCAGGAAGTTGCGCCCTTTTCGCATCCCCGCCAGCCATTATACGGCGTAATGACAGTTTCAGACCGTTTTTCGCCGCCGTTTTATTCTTCATTTGAATTCAATGTAATTTCGTGTTGAGATTGCGACAAAATGAGATTTTTTAATTGGAAAGCTCAGATTTACTTCCCTGCCACACGCCCTTGCAAACGTGCCCTCAAAATGCAATTAACCAGGGCAATAACCACGGAAACGTGCCTAATTTATCATTCAATATAGAAAAAAAAGATTCAAATCGCAATTATTTAAAAGGCAGGTTTCTCTAATTTTGTTCTAAATTCTATAAAGTTCAGTTAAATTATGCATTTCTGACTTGCTTAATTTGATTTCGTTTGTGATTGTTTGCCTATAATTTGCGATTATGGACGACACCAAAAAGAATATCAAATTGACGGGAATTGATCCTGTCATGTTTCAACTGGTATCAAGTCATTGCATTCTACACCCTTTCATTATCCTCGTAATGGAATATAATGCATTCTTCAAATTTAGAGGAATTTCATTGATGTGTCTATTACAGAAAGTGGGATATTTAGCTTCAAGTTCAAGTTTAAACGGTTTCTTTTTGAAAATTAGGTTAGGAAATGTTTCGGAATTCAAAAAGAATATTAATGGCTACTTTTTGTTGGTTATTTCATTTGGGAATGCAATTTATTGCATTTTATATTTGATGAATTTATTGCGATATTCTAGCGGGCAGATTAGAAATGTTGCATAAGATTGCATCAGATAAGACTTAGTTGCACTTCAATCGTAAATGCGTAAATAAGCCATGTGTGGTTGAATGTTACGCGATTGTGCACTTAAATGATGAGAATCCAATTTCTTCATCTGCGAATTGATATCGATCCTGGGTGCAATTAAAATGCGTCTCAGATTTATCCTCCTTATTTCTTATTACGCATCAAACGAACAGTTTCTTTCGATTTGATTTTTCTTCCTCTTAATGATCATTAAAACTGGTCTTAGACCAAACATTAATATTAACTCACCCTTCTAACATCCTGTTCAGAGAGCAGGAGTTAGAGGGTTTCATTGTTAGTGAGTTTGTGGGGAAAAAGAAGAAATTCCACAATTATACAAATGGCCGAGAAAAAATTAAATTTGTAATATATAACGAGAATAACTTGGATAGTTATTTCAAAAATTATAAATGCAAGCATTCATTAGGTTTGCAGATAACATTGAAACATGTCTACACCAGGGACGTCCAACCCAAGGCCCATGGACCGAATAACCTTAGCTGAAAACGTTTCCATATAACAGTGTTTTTCAAACTTACTTGACACAAGGAATACCCGTGAATTTTTTGTATTTCCGGGAATATGAAGTAGCGGTTATTTTCCAGTCATGGGATCATAGAAGCAAGATAAGGACTGACCATGCATTAATCGGCAATTTGTTACTCACTGACCATATAATTGTTATTTTCAAAATTTCCAGTTTTCCCCAATAACAAGTATTTTTCTAGGGACTGACACTTTCTTTGTCTAAAACGGAGATTTCCCTATAACAGACTTCCCTATAACGGGCTATTACTATATTTTCAAAGTGGCCCCCGACTTAATTCGGGTTAGCCGTCCAAAAATAAGCTAAATAAGTATGGCACAACCCTTTATTCACGTTTATGTAATATTTCCCGTTTTTGACCTTACATTTGAAGTGCTCTAGATTAAATTTGTCGTGTAACATTTATCGTTGAGCACATCTCTATTGTGAGGTCGTTATATTTCCCTTTTGGTACTAAACCGGGTGAAATTCGCATTTCGTACAATGTCTTGAAAGTTTGCGGAGAATTTAGCAATTGAATCGATGAATATACTGGAATTCCGTCAACTATTGCGATTACAAACGTCGTTTGATCTATCAACTCGGCTATCACGTGATTCGCGTTTCGTCTGCACCCCCGATTTGAAAACAATGCGCGCAGTCGACGTGTTTGCTCTCGTGCGAATTTAAAAAGAATCGATCCATCCCCCTGTCATGTATGCCATTAGCGCGCGCCTGCCACCCTCCCGGACCACCCCCACCACCCCCACCACCCCCATCAGCCCCCCGACCCGTCATCATCAGCGCGCACCGGTCCCGCCGTTGCCATGGCGACGCGCGGGATACCACTTGGCAGTTATAATGATGTCATTTACACTTGCCGCCCTCGGCGTGGCGCTGGTGGCGCCGCCACACCCCCCACTTCGCATGTGTAATAGCTGCACACACGTGTAGCTCGCGAAGCCGCCGCCGCCGAAAATGATGGCGCTGGCGTCGCGTTATCAGCGGCGCGCACGCATAATCAACAATCGGGGCGACGTCAGGAGGAAGACTCAAATCTGCAGCAGGGGGTGCTCCGGTCTGCTCCGGTATATGAAAAGTTATCCTCGCTATTAAATTCACATTTTAAATGGACGTCGGGGGGGTGGCTGGCGCTCAACTTCTTCGGCGGCGGCGACGAGACAAAAATCAAGAAGTGTGTATCGATCGACAGTGCTGCCGCCAGCCGGCGCAAAACAAAAGCAAACGACAATGCATCAGCAATGCAATGGCGTTATTACGCATGTAGGGTTGGGCGGGCGGAAATCTCCGACGAATTCTAATTGCATTTGCAAGCGACTTCGACTTCTTCTGATGGCGCTGCACTCGCATCGATGATTGATCTTGTGGCATTTCGACGCCATTGATCACGAACATCGACGAAGCGATTGCCAAGCGCAATAATCATTTGAATTATCTCACCAGCACGATACGCGATTCTTCCCACTGCTTATTTCGATGATTTCCGCAATGATTTTCCCGATTTAGCCAATAAACCCGATTTAACGTATGAAACTTCTGGTCGCTTGAAAAAATCTCAACTTTACGAATAATGTTATGCATTGTGGTCCCCGTGATTTAACGAACTTTTTTGGGGGTAAGGACATTATGACGGTTTCGCTGTATCGGGTATTGTTCATAATAATTTGATATTGAAATTGTATGAATCATGTGAACATTGTCAAATCTTGTAGTTTTACATATGAAGAAATGTCGATCATAGAACCTGATATTGCAATACTAACCCCCATCGGATGGCACCTTTTGCAGAAAGAAAAATATTCCCGATTTAGCTAATAAACTCGATTTAACGTATGAAATTTCTGGTCGCTTGAAACAATCTCAACTTTATGAATATTGTTATGCATTGTGGTCCCCGTGATTTAACGAACTTTTATTGGGACAAGGACATTATGACGGTTTCGCTGCATCGGGTATTGTTCGTAACAATTTGATATTGAAATTGTATGAATCATGTGAACATTGTCAAATCTTGTAGTTTTACACATGAAGAAATGTCGATCATAGAACCCGATGTTGCAATACCAACCCCCATCGGATGGCACCTTTTGCAGAAAGAAAAATATTCCCGATTTAGTCAATAAACCCGATTTAACGTATGAAATTTCTGGTCCCTTGAACAAATCTCGATTTTACGAATAAAACTATGCATTGTAGTCCTCTTGATTTAACGAACTTTTTTGAGACAAGGACATTATGACGGTTTCGCTGTATCGGATATTGTTCGTAACAATTTGATATTGAAATTGTATGAATCATGTGAACATTGTCAAATCTTGTAGTTTTACATATGAAGAAATGTCGATCA
>JAOEHK010000013.1:98750-126059 GCA_025447835.1 Labidoglobus nevermanni
GAAATTGTATGAATCATGTGAACATTGTCAAATCTTGTAGTTTTACACATGAAGAAATGTCGATCATAGAACCCGATATTGCAATACCAACCCCCATCGGATGGCACCTTTTGCAGAAAGAAAAATATTCCCGATTTAGCCAATAAACCCGATTTAACTTATGAAATTTCTCGTCCCTTGAAAATTCTCAACTTTACGAATAATGTTATGCATTGTGGTCCCCGTGATTTAACGAATTTTTTTGCGACAAGGACATTATGACGGTTTCGCTGTATCGGATATTGTTCGTAATAATTTGATATTGAAATTGTATGAATCATGTGAATATTGTCAAATCTTGCAGTTCTACACATGAAGAAATGTCGATGCAGAGATTTTACACTAAACTGAAGATGCAGATGGTGAATAACATGAAGAAATACCAATTAGTTATCCAATCAAAAGTTAATGAAAATGGAAATTTTTATTGCATAATATTGAATTAGCCATAGATAGCACACATTTTACTAATTTTATAGTCCAGACTAAAATAGACGATTGCTTTCAAAAAATGTAGTTAATAATATAGGGTGTCCCCAAATTCACTTTAACTTTGATGGAAAACTCTAATTTTTTTTTGATTTACATAGCAAAATTAAAATCTTTTGTGATTTTGGGACATCCTTTATATAACGAATTCTTTAATCATCATGATCACCCCGATTTAGCAAAGAACCCCGATTTAACGTATTTTTCTTGAAATTCGTTAAATCGGTGTTATATTGGACTTCTCTAGGCTCTATGTACAAATGGGGAATGTTAAACATTCGAGGCGAGTTTCGAGCGCGTCTCATGACAAATTGCGAGATGAAAGGCACTGATAGACGCGAGATAAAAGCGAGAGCAATTGCGCGTTCGCCTTGTACTTGCACTTGCAGCTGCTCGCAATAGTTAGCCTGAATAATAATGTGATTTATTCGCGCTGATTTGAAATTGTATTAAATTTTCAATTCATGCGCGCCCATTGTGTTCACCGGCTGCGCCGTTCTTGCGATTACTTCCAAGACGCCATTGTTTGCGCTCTTCCGTGTGTGTGTGTGTGTGTGCAAATCGATACAAATCGATGCAAAATGCGATATTCCCATCGCTGCGATGATCTGGAACTCATTAAAGCAGCGCGAATCTAATCCGGATCGTGATCGCGACGCACACTTCCGGATCTATCGCTTCGATTCCATTTCTTTCATTAACTCCACTTTCCGCCTCTCACCGATTATGCGAAACTTGATCAATTTCATCGCGAGAATATTTTTGAAATATTTGCAAATTGAAGGTACGTCTGTAGGTTAATAAGATGCAGGAATAAAGCGACTCGCCGACAGACATTTTCGCCGTAGAGTTATAATTTGAGCGGTCGTGCCAAGAGACGGAGTCAACCATTGATTAATTGCAATTAGACACTCAAGACGGGCGTAATGCATGCAATACAGCTTCGAATCGTTCGCGGACCATTCTCCCACATTTAGACGCATTCATCGGAATGGCAATCGATTTTTGTATCAACACTTCCACTTTGCGTTCTTATTAAACAGCATAAATGTTCGCGGCCACTGATGGCTGGCAAGAGGAAATTATTGACAGCAGGGCTAATGAGACCGGCGGCGTTGGCCGGCAAAGGGTTGGAAATTATACGTGTCGATATCAAACGCTCGCACGGGTGCTCTATATTTAAGCAAAATGCCCTCTCAAAGGATTCATTTGCATTGCCAGGTATGGCTCACGCCTAACAAACTTGGGCGATATTTAAATGCGGCTGTAATTTAACTCATTATTAAATATTCAATACGCCAAATCGCGCTCCAGCAACATCTGTCGGTCGGCAACGCGATTAACAATGCATTTATTAATCGGCTCGTCACTTAATTTGCCGAAATCGTCGAGCTAATTTATTCGCCTGGGCGAGAGGATAAATCAAAGGCGATCGCGATAGCACGCAACTCGTGTATGGAATCTTGATAAGCGCGGCGTGCAATTTGCGACGTCGATATTAGTGCCAACAGCAATTAACGTGAAGATTAACTGCACGCCAGTAATCGGCGCGGAGATGATAATCGCCGGTGGAATTGAAAGGGTTCGCCAATTATTGTTAAACAATCAAATTGCACTTAATTGCACAGATTTCGAGGTAATTACAGACGCGCCGATGTACAGGGCCGGACAGGAAATGTGGAGCAACAAAAAAGTGCGCGTTTTTCTGCGCGCTCGTCGTGTGTAATTAAATGCATTTGCATTTGCTTTGTATCGGCGATGAGGCGATAATTGCGCGCATTAATTGCGCATTTAGCGCATTCCGGGCGAGTCGGGGAAGAGTAATTGCAGCCTCATCCATGCAGCACGCATTGCGACGCGCGATAATGTGGAACAGCGGATCGTGACAAAGCCGCGAGTGAGAAATTAATGAAATTATGAATGATGAAAATGATCGCCGCCGTCAATGTGCAATCAGGCCGGCGCTGCGCTCGCCGCGTTCATCATTTATTGATGAGCGGAGTGCAGTTCGACGCTCATTTTCGCCATTATTCTCTGCTCGCTGCGCTGAACTTTATGCGCTTTGTGAAATTACTTCGATTGCGATGGGAATTATCGCAGATTTCGTTTAAAATGTGAGAATAATTTCATCGTAAAACGCGGCGAAATGCTGAGTCCAATGAATTCGTGCGCGTCTTCATTCAAGAGCATCGATCAGATATCAACACAACTATTGAAATCTCTCATTTAGAAAGTTGCCATCAATCAGCCGCAAAAATAATTCGCTTCTCACAAAATTGCATACAAGTTTCAACGAAAAACAGAATTTCCTTGCGAAATTTGAAGAAATTTAATAAAATAATGTTTATCGCTTCTAAAACAACGAAATAACGAAATATTGAATTGTTTTTCGTAATAATTCTATGGAAATTTAAGCTAAAATGTGCAAAATAGGCTTTATTTGGGAAATAAGAAGGAATTATTGTAGAAATGTGTAAAAGAATTTGAATGAAATAATGTTGAAGGGTTTAAAATAATAATAACTTGCGGTTCTTGTCCAAGAACGTCGTCTTATAAATTAGCGAAATATTGGAACGTTTCCATTAATCAGGTGCGAAAATAAATTGTTTTTCGGAAAATTATAGGGAAATTTAAACGAAAATGTGCAAAACAGGATTTCTTTGTGAATTAAGAAGAAATTACACTAGAATACATTCATTTGATAGCAAAATCTTTTAACAATCTATAAAACAATATTAATTTAATAATGTTGATGGGTCCAAAAACAATGATAACTTACTGGTCGTATCCAAGAATGTCAACTTATAAATGAACGAAATATTAAAATGGTCATTTAGAAAGTTTCCATTAATCAGGTGGGAAAATAAATTGTTTTTTGCAAAATTGTATGGAAATTTAAACGATAATGTAAAGGAGCAAGATTTCTTTGCGAAATAAGAACAATTTATTATGCCAATCTGTAAATTAATTGAATAAAATAATGTTGATAGGTTTAAAATAATGATAGTTTGCTGTTCCGATTCAAGAACATCATTTTATGAATTAACGAAATATTGAAATCACTCATTTAGAAAGTTCTTATTAATCAGGTGCGAAAATAAATTGTTTTTCGCAAAATTGTATGGAAATTTAAACAAAAATGTGCAAAACAGGATTTCTTTGTGAAATAATAAGGCGAAAGTTTCCATCAATCAGGTGCGAAAATAAATTGTTTTTCTTGATAATTGTACTGAACTTTAAACTAAAATGTGCAAAAACATGATTTATCAGTCAAATATGCTCAAATTATAGTCTGCATTACATAATTACGGTTAATTATCCAGTAAATTCTTTCGCAAACTGGTGAAAATAATTTTATCTTGAAATAGACAGACAGATTCTGGGATAATTTAAACTACAATAGAACTATTGTACAAGACCCCGTTTATTTTTAATTTACTGGAACCTGAAACGGTTTCGATTAATTTGCTATGAAATTCTTGGAAAACAAGATAATGTTATTTGCAATGGGCTGTACTAGGCCATAAAGCAATTATGACTTAATGACCCTTTCTGACTCAAAATCGTCTTGATAAAATGGAGGATATATTGAATTAGTTGCGAAAATAAATTGTTTCTCAAATGTTATATGAAAATGTAAAGTAGAATTGAACGCTGGAAATTGAAATGTGATGTGATTCGTGGAAAACAATTGGTGCAAAGTAATCTCGTAAGAGGTTGTAACACGCTTTAAAACAATTATCACTTAATGATCCTCTCCGACTTAACAAAGTCGTCATAAAAATGAGCGCGTTGGAGCATGGCAAAGTACATGCATTAGCTTCGTCCTAATGCGCAGCACAATTAACATTAATTACCAGTGCGGAGCGGCGTCAAAAGGCGTAAAATTCTCGGCGTTGACTGGAGTGCAAACAATGCGTTAAGCAAGATTACTTATCACACAGCGCAATCGCATGCGTGCAGGCACTGAAAGCTCATCAAGTGCCAGCTGACTTAAGCCACTCATTTCAAGCTCATCGTCTTCTTGCGCACTTGCGTTTACTCAAATTTAGTAAATCGGTCAAGGCCCACTCATCGCACATCAACGAGATGCATTTCGACAAAACAACGAAACGCGAGCTCTTCGGCGGGCAGTTAAGCAGGGCGGCGTAATCGAATAAAACAAGAAATAAATGTGTAATTGTGCTCGGCGCAATCATCAGAGTGAAAGTCGATCCGCGGCGCGCGCGGAAATTGTGGAGGCTAATTATTACGCGGAATGCATATTGATCGCGGGGAAAAAGCGCAGCCAGATAGGTTTCGATCGTTTTTTTCTTCTCTTTCTTCTTCGCCTTCATTCCGCATTGAATTTATCCGAGCGCGCTGCGTTTTGCACGTAATGCACAAATTGCGATCATCATGTGCGGTGGTGTGGTGTGGCGAGCCGCTCTTTTGTTTCGTATTTGCGTGGTGGCGGATGACCGCAGACGGGCATGAAAGGCAGCGCGAAATAATTAAGGCCTCAATGGACAATTACAGCGCTGATGATGCGCTGTGCCGCACTTGCTCTCGCGAATCGCCCTGATTACCGCCAAACGCCCGCCGTCCGCATAACCCCGTTGCCGAGTGCAGACGGAATCGGCGCAGAAGGCGCAACCGCAAATTATCAACGGTAGATTGATTGCCAATATTTCGCAGAGATCGCAAGAATCGCATCCGCAACGTGCGAATTACCTGGGAACGCAAAAAATAGCGATAACTCTCCATTGGGATGGACATTTCGGGCTCTCCTCGAACAATCAATTCGATGTCTGCTCAAAATCGAAAGACTTAACACACTTTCATCATCAGATCATTTGCTTTCCGAAAGATTTTGCAATGATTTTTGCTATTATTGAATCAATGACTTGACTTGCAATTTTCGCCATTCCAGAACTAATTTATGACTTAATTAGACTATATAATATTAGCAAATTAATTATGAAATTAATTAGCTGCTGTTTGGAAATGGTGAGAATTCTTTAAATATTCCTACTGCAAATGAGCAAATTACTTGATTTCGAATTTTCGCCATTTGGGAATTAATTTAGAGCTTAATTAGGTCTATAATATGAATATTAACAAATTAATTATGAAATTAATTAGCTGCTGTTTGGAAATGGTGAGAATTCTTTAAATATTACTACTGCAAATGAGCAAATGACTTGACTTAGAATTTTCGTCATTTGGGAAATAATTTAGGGCTTAATTAGGTGTATAATATAAATATTAACAAATTAATGATGAAATTAATTAGCTACTGTTTGGAAATCGTGAGAATTCTTTAAATATTCCTACTGTAAATGAGCAAATAACTTGACTTAGAATTTTCGCCATTTGGGAATTAATTTAGAGCTTAATTAGGTGTATAACATAAATATTAACAAATTAATGATGAAATTATTTAGCTACTGTTTGGAAATCGTGAGAATTCTTTAAATATTCCTACTGCAAATGAGCAAATGACTTGATTTGGAATTTTCGCCATTTGAGAATTAATTTAAGGCTTAATTAGGTATGTAATATGAATATTAACAAATTAATTATGAAATTAATTAGCTGCTGTTTGGAAATGGTGAGAATTCTTTAAATATTCCTACTGCAAAGGAGCAAATGACTTGACTTAGAATTTTCGCCAAATGGGAATTATTTTAGTGCTTAATTAGATCCATACTAATAATATTACCAAATTAATTATGAAATTAATTAGTTGCGATTTGGAGATGCAGAAATTTTTATAAACATTTTAGCTATTATTGAATAAATGACTTAATTTGGAATTTTCGTCATTTGGGAATTAATTTATGTCATAATCACACCAAATGTTACCAAATTAATTAGGAAACTAATTAGTGGAACTCTGCATATGGTGAAATTTTTGTAAATATTTCTACTACTATTGAATAAATGACTTGTTTTAGAATTTTAGTAATTTCAGAATTAATTAGGGCATAATTACGCATTAAGATCAATAACGATTTTATGATTTAATTTTTAGTTAGGAATTCTGAAATATTTGTACATATCTTTACTGCCATTGAGTGAAAGTCTTCTTGCTTCAATGTTTTCTTAATTGAGAATTAACTTATAGTTTAATTACACCTATAACATGAATTTTATCAATTCTATGCTCAACTTATTAGCTTTCTCTTTGGGGATGCTAAATGATTTGTGAATATCTATGTTGCTCTGAATAAAGGACTTGTTTTCAAATGTTCACTACTTGACAATTAAAGCAAGGCTTAATTACATTGATAAAATAATTTATTTCATTTCTTAATCAAATATGCTAAAGATTAAAGAAAATTCAAAAGTTTCGCCCCTAAGACATTATTTTAAGACTTAATTACGTCTATAAGCCACATAATCCCAATATTATCACCAAAATGCTGCTTTGTTTTTATGATTAATTTGGAGTGAAATATATTGTGATGTTAATAAATATCATGTAAACCGATGACACGAGCTGATAGGGGATGCGAATCGCTCGATAAAATATTGAAGTGGCGTTTTGTCGATGCCGGCGATTTTACATAATCCGGCAATAGAAATAGCGCGAAGATCATAAAAGAAAATAACACACGTACACCCTAGCGTCGAACGCACCCCCGAACATGTCATGGCCGGCGTATAATTGCCGCATCCATACGCATTCTGCGACTGATAAGCGAGATACGCCGAAATGACGCGAGTTATTGCACGATTCCGCATTCCCGATTGGCAATCGCACGAGGCGCGCACGTTAATTAATCAGGCGATTGTTTCCTCGTTAATTCGCAGTCTGGCGCGCTGCGTTCCGTTCACAGATGTCGCTGCGGGCTGGACGTGCGCGTGGATTTGTGGAAATCGTAAATGATTGCTCGTTGGCGTTGTCGATGATAATTGGAAAGCGAGTATTTATTATGCATTAGCATTGAGCGCCGAGATGGACGACGCAGAAGGAGGAATCTTTAATTAAAGCGTGCACGAATTGTCATTAACGCCCAGCCGGGCAACAATTAAGTCGGCTCATCACCTCTGCGGCCGCCATCACCGACGGCAATTGCCGCCTTATTATTTATGGCACATTCATTATTTGCTCACGCTGACTAATTGCATTGTCGCCGTGGCATTTGCAATCAATCGCCAGCGGCCCCAGCGCCATTCAAATTGATTTTGCCTGCAGATTGCCAACCGGCCTCAACTTCCTGTTTCCTCCAACACGAATTGCAATAATCACTCACCGAAAAACACCTGGAAAGTGAAAAATCTACTAATTAGCAGTGAAATACGTGCGAAAAGAGAATATTATACATTTTATTATCAAATTAATTAATTGCTGATTGGGAATGCAGAAGTTTTCGTAATTATTTCTACTGCTATTGAATAAATAATTTGATTTAAAATTTTCGCAATTTGACAATAAATTTAGAGCATAATTACACCCATAAGATCAATATTAGCAATTCACTCATTGAATTAATTAATTGCTACTTGGAAATGCAGAAGTTTTATAAATATTTATTTATTTATTTACAGTATTTTTGCTACGCAAGGGCTATCGGCCGTTTTATAAATATTTCTACTGTTATTGAATAAATAGCTTGTTTTAAACTTTTCGCAATTTGAGAATTAATTCAGGCCATAATTACGCCCATAAGATCAATGTATGTATTTTTCTAATAGAATTAATTAATTGCTGATTGGGAATGCAGAAGTTTTCATAATTATTTCAATTGCTACTGAGTAAATGACTTGATTTAGAATTTTCGCAATTTGAGAATTAATTTAAGGCATAAGTACGCCCATATAATCAATATTAGCAATTTTACTATGAAATGAATTAATTGCGATGCTGAAGTTTTCGTAATTATTTCTTCTGCTTGAGTAAATAACTTGATTTAGAATTTTCGCCATTTGAGAATTAATTTAAGGCATAATTACACCAATGCAATATTAGCAATTAACTCATTGTATTAATTAATTGCTGATTGGAAATGCAAAAGTATTTGCAAATATCTCTACTGCTATTGAATAAATGGGTTGTCATAACATTTTCTCAATATAAGAATTAATTTAGGCCATAATTGCGTCCATAAGATCAATATATGCATTTCTCTCATAGAATTAATTAATTGCTGATTGGGAATGTAGAAGTTTTCGTAATTATTTCTATTGCTACTGAGAAAATGACTTGATTTAGATTTTCGAAATTTGATAATTAATTTAGGGCATAATTACACCCATAAAATCAATATTAGAAATTTTACTACGAAAATATTTAATTGCTGATTGGAAATGCAGAAGTTTTCGTAATTATTTCTACTGTTATTGAACAAATGCCTTGTTTTAGAATTTTCGCATTTTGCTAATTAATTTAGGGTATAATTACACTCATAAGACCAATATTAGCAAGTTACGATGAAATTAATTAATTGCTGATTAGAGATGCTGAAGTTTTCGTAAATATTTCTACTGCTAATGAATATATGGGTTGTTTTCGAATATTTCACACCTTGGTAATTAATTTAAGGTATAATTATACCCATACGACCAATATTAGTAATTTTATTATGTATTTAAAAAATTTCTGCTAAGGAATGGTGAAGTTTTAGTACTTAGTACTTAGTAGTTTAGTACTTTTTCTAATTAAGAATCAATTAAGAAATCAATTGCAACATAGATACATTCAATTTTATTTTCAAATTATAATTATATTGCTGGTTAATATTTTTCCTGCTATATTTTCACCACTTGAGAATGAATTCTAAGTTTAATTACAAATTGATTTTGCTTGCAGATTTTCTCGACTTCCACGAATTGCAATAATGACTCACGTGAAAATGAACAAACTTCTTAATTAGCAACGATATACAGTGGTGGAGACAATGCGTAGACAACAGGTGAAGACAATTCTAGCTGCGAGGAGGGCAAAAAGCGAGAGTGGCGAGAAGTGCCAACTCATCCGCTCTAATTAATTCCACATTGAATTCGACGTGAAGAAGAAGGCACTTTTCCTCAACAGAGTGGTAATGAGAATGCAGACTGCCGGTGGTCGGAGCGATTGAATTTCCTCGCCACAATTAGCCGGAGCGAGAGGACTGCCCGCACTAATTAATGTAGATTAGTGCGAGCCCAAAGGACGCGTCGGGCGATTCGCGGCCTTCTTCATTCATCGCGCCTGCCTCCACCATCTTTATGCCATTCGCGCTCTCGACTGACTGGTGGCAACGCCAACACATCAATTACACTGACAAATTAGTGTACCCTGTGATTATCGCGGCGCAGATGGGAGGCGCTCGCAGCTTCAGAAGGACGAGATGAGTGACATGCATCGTATCAATATTTATAAGCAGATCGCGAGCCCTCGCGCGGGGGTGGCGACTTTGCGTGCAATGCGCACATAACTCGTCGCCCACCCCCTCACCGACCCACTACGCCGACTGATTTAGATTTGCATTTAGATTTCGAGCAAACTTATTGTTTGCTTAAATTGCGTTCAAGATTCGCCGATCAATTCCAGTGACTTTCCGCAATTCTGCCGTTTTTTATTGGTTGCCATCGCTAGGGGGTTGAGCGCGGAATGACATTTTTAATCAGAAATAGCACGCCATAATGAATCCGACAGCGTCGTCATCGTCGTCGACATTTCCGTCCAGGCTTTGTTTCTCATCGGCCGGGGGTTGGTGGGACGCTGGGCGGCAAGGCCTAATGAAAATTTCATAAATAACGATGTGCATGTCATTTGCGTTGTGGGCCAAATAGAGACAAAATTAACAACAGCACAACAAACACTAATCTGAACGCCTAATAGAAACCGCCCCCTCTGTCTCCCGCTCTCCTCAGCGCTCCCAAGTGAGTATTTTTTCCCTTCTTCTTCCGATTTCTTGCTCGTGAGTACAAACAGCTGCGACACTCGCTCGTTTGTTATTATTCCGGAATGCTGATGAGGTACAAACAGGCGGGGGATGGAAATGAGGGATAATCATCCATCGCGAATTAAACACACGTTGATGCGATGCGTTGATAAGCGTGCGACAATCAAAACACAAATCAATTCATCGCTGCCTTTCAATTCCTTCGCAAGCGAGATTGGAAAGCAATTTTGCACGTAATCCGGGCAAAATTACGATTCTGCCCTCAGCACTAGACTAAATCTCAATTCGTTTCTTTCAATTTGCTTTAGAACTGCGCGAAGAATGCATTCTCGCATTTCTACGAAAATACGAATCTAATCATAAAAGTAGCAAGTTGCACAAATTCGAAAAGCAAGTTTAAGCCCCATTGGGGATGTTGACTGATTTAGAATGAAGAGCTGCTAATGGATATTGGAGGCTGGTATTAATTAGTATTTATTTGTGTTCTTATCGAGTTAGCCGAGCGTCTAATCGAAGAGCGAGCGAGGAGAGCAGATCTGGCTGTAATGTTGATTATTGTCGTTGTTGCGGCCAGCACATATGTTACAAGCGGATAATGTGTGCTTTGCGGGGTGGCTGCGCGCAGAGAGCGCCGGAAATAAGCGCGTGCTCATCCGATATATAAATCTTGATGAAAATAAATCAAAGAACACAGATTGTCGTAAATTAGAGCGAAAATGTGTCGTGGAGACGGAGAAACGAGGACGACGCGAAATGGCAATATTTGCGACACGACGAGATGAAATTAAAAACGTGCTTAGTTCCTATCGCACGCACCCCGATGGCGCAAGGGCCAAGGACGCAGGCTCGCGATTATTTCGTCGTTTCATGTCGATGTATCGCAATGAAATGTCGCCGTTGATCATTTTATCTCAACTTCAAGTAAAGTAAACGTTGGTAACTTACTCAAATTTATCAAAGAAACAAATTTCCTTTTCATCCCAATTACAAAACTAGGCAATTAGTTTAAAACCAGGAAATTACTCTTTAAAACATGTCCTAAAAGTGTCTACTATTTAGTGATATTACAGAAATATTCAATTTCGATATTTTGACTAAAATGAAATAAAATATTAACTTTTAATCAATAAAAAAAGAGACAGATCTTTAAAAAATTAGCATTAATTGAAAACAAATTAGTAGTGAAAAGGGTAAATCATCATTAGAGCCTACACTCAAATGGGCACTACAGACAAGGACTTAAAAATACCTCATTTAGTCAATGAAATTATCTAAGAAAAAAAATTCCTTATTTTTCCAAATGTAAAACTAAGCAATTAGCAGGAATCCAACAAATCACTGATTAAGAAATGTATTTGAAAAGTCGACAATTTCATGATATTACAAAAATACCCTATTTCAATAATTTGGCAAAAAATAACATAAAAATATGAATATTTTATCATTGATAAATGAGCCAGAAGAAAGCATAAAAGATTTAGCAATAATTGAATACGAATTAGCATTGAAAAGGGTAAATTATAACATTAATTAACCTAACCTAGGGACTACCTAGGGCCTACAAGATATTCCTTTAAAATCCTTATTTTGTCGATGAAATTACCAAAGAATCTAATTTCCTCCTAATACCAAATGCAAAATTAAGCGATGAATTTTGAAATCCAGAAAATGTCCTGGAAGTGCCTATTCCTTCTTGATATTACAAAATACCCTATTTCGATAATTTGACAAAAAATAACATAAAAATATAAATATTTTATCATTGAAAATTGAGCCAGAAGAAATCATAAAAGATTTGGCAATAATTGAATACGAATTAGCATTGAGGAGGGTAAATTATAACATTAATTAACCTAACCTAGGAACTACCAAGGGCCTACAAGAAATTCCTTTGAAATCCTTATTTTGTCGATGAAATTACCAAAGAATCTAATTTCCTCCTAATCCCAAATGCAAAACTAACCAATTAATTTTGAAATCCAGGAAATCACTGATTAAGACATATCCTGGAAGTGTCTATTCTTTTTTGATATTATAAAAATACCCTATTTCGATAATTTGACAAAAAATAACATAAAAATATAAATATTTTATCATTGAAAATGGAGCCAGAGGAAATCTTAAAAGGTTGGCAAAAATTGAATACAAATTAGAAGGGAAAAAAGTAAATCATCACATTAACTGACTTATCCCTTAGTGACTACAGGAAGTAACTTTAGCTAATCGAGTGTAGTGAATGTTGGATGGTACTTTAGCTAATTTAGTCGATGAAATTACCAAAGAAATAAATTTCCTCATCATCCCAAATGTAAAACTAGGCAATTAGTTTAAATTTAAAATAAATCCTAGATTGAGAAATGTTTTGGAAATGTCCACTATTTCGCGATATTGCAAAAAATACCCAATTTTAATGATTTGAAGAGATCTTACATACGTATTAGAAGTGAAACTATAAAATACCTGGTTTGTCGACGAAAGTATTAAAGAAACTAATTTTCTCATCCTAGTTTGAATTAGTTTAAATCAACAAAATCACTGATTAAAACCTCGTACATTTTCCGAGAATATACAATTTCTGTAATTTGAAAAAAAAAGTTTTGATCGTTGCAAATGGTAGCAGAAGTAATGTTAATAATTGGAAGCGGATTAGGAGTGAAAAATGTGAATGGGCACTTGAGTAATCTGCTCGTATCCCTGGTTTCCCTCGGCGCAGAGCCGCAAAGGGCATCATCGTCGGGTACAAATGGCAGGCAAAGAAACGAGTGCGCTTGCGCAAAAGGAAGGAATCGCGCGCGTAATGGAGTCAGATTGCACGTTCAGTTGAGATGTTAGCGATGTGTAATATACAAATTAGAATGTACGCGTTGAAATATTGGCAATTTGCGGCTGGAAACGCGAAATCCACGCGATGCAATTAATTGCGGGCGCGCTCGCGCTCACGCGCGTATAAATCGCGAATGTTGTAATTGCAAAACGCGCGGCGCGCTGTCGACGGCCGGCATTTTGCATACACCGCGCACTAAACTCGGTAATAAACCATAATTAAAACGCATTATTTTTCGCGCTCGCCGCCGCGCGCACCACCCCGAGCGCTCGCGACCATGCGATTTGTTGCTTTGATTTATCGGAATAATTATTTAATAATGTACACTTAGCGCGAGTCGCGCCCGCCTGCGCCAGCTATGCTAATGCTCCGATTATGCGCAGTGCTATATTGGAGGTTTATTAGTTCGGACTCGGGGATCGTTATCCTCGACGTGCACTCGCAACCGTGGCCGTGGCTGCGGCCGCAAGATCGAGGTGAGAAGCGATTATACACCCACGAGCCGGCCGCAGCCAGGCGAGGATGCTGCGCTGCATCTCGCGCTGCGATATCTCCGGAGGCACGTTTTCCTCCTCGCCCGCATTATCATAATGGCTGCGCGAGTCAACGACTTGCCGCAAAAATGCGGCGCGCACGCTCGCGAACCGCGACCCTTCGGCCCTTCGCTCGCCCAATCTCATTAAATGCGCCTAATTGTGGCCGGCGTCGCTAATTCTTCGCGTGCACTGGTGCAATGCGCCGCCGATAGATAATGCTATAAAATTATACTCGAAAGAGGAGCACGGAATAATTACTCTCAAACATCTCCGATTATAATTATACGCTTCGACGTTTTCGATGCGTTTTCACTCGGCGCGCCCTGGAAATTGACGGAAAATGAAGACGCACTTAATCGCTGCCACATGTAACGGCTTTGTAATATTTCCGCCATTATTTCGGCGCTCGCAGCGCTTCTTAACGAGGAAATTCCATCAATTTATGCCGGAGATATAATCTCGATCACTCGCAAACTGATGTTTTCACATCTCGTTCACTTGTTTATTGATTGTCCGCCACCAACCCCATGTGAACTTAGTATCAGGTTATTGATGCATTAGCGAGATTAGAGTGGATTTGATGCATACGATTATCAATCGCCCGTCTTCGAGACATGCGACGCCATTGGAAATGCGATAATTACGGCGAGGCCATTTAATTGCGCCGAAAATGAGTCGGTAATAACACAGGCCGGCGAGGGTGCCACATGCAGCCTGCGAGGACGCAGAGATGAATCAGGCGGCAGGTAAGTGCCGAAGCAGCCAATAATTAGGCGCCGCAATTATGTTTATGTGTTTTAAAAAGTCCGCACACAATGTGGCTCGAATACATTGTGCTGCTAACTAGTAGGATGCGGCCGCCGAAGACGCGACGAGCTGTAATTAGTCGCCAGACGAGCGGCCGCAGCTAATTCGAGCCTAATTATTTCCTCACCCATGCCCTTGCCAACCCATCTCGCATCGCGTGGCAATCGCACGCAAAACCATGCTGGCCAATCGAGAATCATTGCTAATGTGTCTAGACTCAGATGCAAATGCATGCTAATTTCAATTTGTTGTCATTTCATAAATTAGCGCTCATTAATTCGCTTCAATATCCTGCATCGATTTGCATTTGCATTAATCTCACTCGCATGCCATAAATACCCATTCAATTATTATCCCAACATGGGCCGAATTCAAATTTAATGTTAAAAAAGAAAGCATGTTTGTACGCTATAGTTGTCTAAACTATTCAACCGATTTTAATAAAATTTTGTACGAATGTTTCGGCTACTCCTGTGAAGGTTTGTATGAAAAGATAATTTTGAAAAACCTCTTGCTTCGCAAGATATGGCTGACCTAATACGTAATCTAATATTATGAACCGGAGAAAAATGAATTCGAGTGGAAAGCATGGAGATTGAGAACGCTGCTTAGCATTAGAACGATAGAAAATTAATAGATTTCATGTCAACTACATCCGCATGCGTACAACTCAATGTTGCTAAGTTATGCGCTCGTAAATGCAACGTTTGTTGTCATAACAAGCGCTGCACAATGTTGATACATTATATTCAGATGCAGATTTGCGCATAATTGTGAGCAATATCAGATTCACCTTCGAACTGGCAGCGCGTTCGAGGTAAAGCCTAAATATTTATCCGCGTTTCTGAAATGATCGGCGGCTTGATCGCTGCGTCAATTATGCAAATTGATTTCGATATGCACATTTGCGCGCATAACGGATCGACGGCCACTCGTTTCAATTAACTCATTGCGCGGCGCTGCGCTGAAATTAAATTAAGCGCGGCCAACAAAGTGTTGAAATAAATTAGGCGCGCATTGGGCCGTTTCGGGCGCCACCGCGCCGAGCCACGTGTTGCATACAAAATGCCATTTTGGCCGCTCATCGAGTCTGCGCCGCTGCCAATTTGCCGCGTAATTAATTAGCGAGCGCGCGCATTCGCGGAAAACCGGCAAGCGCCACAGTGACATTGTTATGCGAAGGGTGGCAACTTGCCACTTTGCAGCAGCCGAATGCCAGCGCCAAGCTGCCGGAGGGGCAAGAATGTTGCGGCTAATGGCGGCGGACGACATTATAGCCGTAAGTTTGCGTTGCGCCTTAATTGCAAATCCGCCCTGATTAATTTTTAATTCGCTGGCCATCATGCGGCGAACCAACTGGCGCCGCACTTGGCCAACTGTTGCCCAACGTCTTGGCGTAAGGTGAGCGCGTCCCAGGGGACGTAGCCGGGGATCGGCGCGTAATTATTGCCAACGAGTTTCCTCTCGTTGATATAAATTATGTTTATGTTATGTAGAGAGAGAGAGAGAGCGCGCGCGCTCGTGGGCAATTTGAGCAAGACCGGCGAAATTAAAGCATTTAATGATGATTATAATGCCTGCGCATGTTCGCTCTGCGCGTGTTGCATGTCGGTGTAGGAAATTACCAAATAATTAAGCAAAATGCGTGCGGCTTCACTCCGCATGCGATAATTCATCCGGCGCGAATAAAAAGCGAGTGGAAATTGGCGGCCTGACAGGTAAGCGCATCGCGCGATCGACGAGACCGCTCTGTCCTGGGGTGATATGCGGGTTGATCCAACTAATTAATTTCCTCGCAATCCTTTTTCCAACTCCATCCAAATATTGCTCTCGCCAGCAGTCTACAAACAATTAAAGCGTACTCTCGCTTGTCATTGCGGTTAATGCGACTACCATTCCAGGTACTGCCGCAAGGTAACAAGGTTCATCCGGTTACACTACAATTACAAGCAGCAGTACTTGTAAAATCTGTCTATCAGAATCACCTGCTCTTTCGGTGAAAGTTTGCAAATTTTCAATACAAGTAATAAAATTATTTGTTCGATATTAGATTCAGAGTTCAAATTTGGTCTATGCGACTACCATTCCAGATACTGCTGCAAGGTAACAAGATTCATCCGGTTACAGCTACAATTACAAGCAGCAGTACTTGTAAGATCTGTCTATCAGAATCAACTGCTCTTTCGGGGAAAATTTGCAAATTCTCAATACAAGTAATAAAATTATTTGTTCGGTATTAGATTCTGAGTTCAAATTTGGTTAATGCGACTACCATTGCAGGTACTGCCGGAAGGTAACAAGGTTCATCCGGTTACAGCTACAATTACAAGCAGCAGTACTTGTAGAATCTGTCTATCAGAATCACCTGCTCTTTCGGCGAAAATTTGCAAATTCTCAATACAAGTAATAAAATTATTTGTGCGGTATTAGATTCTGAGTTCAAATTTGGTAATTGCGACTACCATTCCAGGTACTGCTGCAAGGTAACAAAATTCATCCGGTTACAGCTACAATTACAAGCAGCAGTACTTGTAGAATCTGTCTATCAGAATCACCTGCTCTTTCGGTGAAAATTTGCAAATTCTCAATACAAGTAATAAAATTATTTGTTCGATATTAGATTCAGAGTTCAAATTTGGTCTATGCGACTACCATTCCAGGTACTGCTGCAAGGTAACAAGATTCATCCGGTTACAGCTACAATTACAAGCAGCAGTACTTGTAAGATCTGTCTATCAGAATCAACTGCTCTTTCGGGGAAAATTTGCAAATTCTCAATACAAGTAATAAAATTATTTGTTCGGTATTAGATTCTGAGTTCAAATTTGGTTAATGCGACTACCATTGCAGGTACTGCCGGAAGGTAACAAGGTTCATCCGGTTACAGCTACAATTACAAGCAGCAGTACTTGTAGAATCTGTCTATCAGAATCACCTGCTCTTTCGGCGAAAATTTGCAAATTCTCAATACAAGTAATAAAATTATTTGTGCGGTATTAGATTCTGAGTTCAAATTTGGTAATTGCGACTACCATTCCAGGTACTGCTGCAAGGTAACAAGGTTCATCCAATTACACCTACAATTACAAGCAGAGGTACTTGTAAAATCTGTCTATCAGAATCACCTGCTCTTTCGGTGAAAATTTGCACATTTTCAATACAAGTAATAAAATTATTTGTTCGATATTAGATTCAGAGTTCAAATTTGGTAATTGCGACTACCATTCCAGGTACTGCTGCAAGGTAACAAGATTCATCCGGTTACAGGTACAATTACAAGCAGCAGTACTTGTAGAATCTGTCTATCAGAATCACCTGATCTTTCGATGAAAATTTGCAAATTTTCAATAAAGGTAATAAAATCATTTGTTCGGTATTAGATTCTGAGTTCAAATTTGCTTAGACAGCAGAAAAGAACTGATGTAACCTCAAATTGTGTTCTTTTGCAAGTGTTAAAAACACATATAAGAGACTACATGGTATCTTTTTAAAAAATTGAATAAATCGGCCATTTTCAGAGAACGCCTTTAATTCTAACCACAAACATGTACGCAAATCAATCAGAAATTCTTCTAAATTCAATGTACTCAGTCAGATTTGCGTGTGTGATTGATTACTTATATTTCGTAAGATCATTCCTTGTTTTTCTCAATCTTACTAAAATTTGGCCATAATTAAATAACGTCAATATGTACTTGATAAACGCTATCTGGGTAGATTTTAGAGTGACAATTTATGTTCAGAATCCTGATGATAATGAAATTGTAAATGGTAGAGTTTTCCAGCAATATTTTTGAGCTGGGCATGAGTTTCGAGGCGAGTAACAAATTCGAGAGTAACCATGTGCTCTGTTAGAATATATGCAGAGTGATAAGGACATCGAAGCCACGTCTATCGATGCTCCCTGAGGAGGTTTTTCCATTTTCAATATTTCCCCGCGAGCCGGCCGCGTAAGAGCGACAAGTTCTTGATGTTTTATTCATCGCAGTCGGTGAGGGACGCAATCAGACAATCTCATTGGGATGCATGCATTAGGGCCTGAAGAAATTCGTGCGAAAGTGCGCCTCCAACCACCTCCCTCGAATTGCAAGTCGGCGTGATGCAATGGCGATAAATGAATTGCGAAATTAATCGAGACGAGCTCATGGTGGAGCTTTCTGCTTCGATGCCAAACGAATTTCCGACTGAAATTACCGCAGCCAGGCGGAGATGTGGGGCTTTGTTGATTTTTCATCAGGCTTGGAGGATTTTCACGATTCGGCGAAGGCAATCCTCATCCCCCTGCAGCACTATTGATTCTAAGCCTTTCTCCCACTCGGACAATTAATTCTAATCCGGTGTACAAGACGCGTCCCTTATTTGCTGGCGTCGCCGGCGACAGTTGGCATTAATCACGTGTCAATGCGTCTTGGGCGGCGCGCGGGCGCGGGAAGACGTGGAGGTGACGACGCGATGGATGCGAGCGCAATAAAATAATATTCGTATCTGCGCTGTAAAATTGATGGTTCGCAATGGAGACGTACGGCGTGCGATGAGCGGACGCAACAAGTCGAAATGTATAAAGTTTTATTCGCTCATCTCGGCCGGTTGCGGCCGTTTGATTCGCGCCACGCATTCGCAGCCTCACATTTCCTCGCTCTTGATCGCGCCGTCGTTACTGATACCCGCCGACATAATAAGCAGCCCGGCCGAGCGGAGAATTATTGGCGAAGAGTGCACTTACCAGGTCGGAGGCATTGCCGCCGACTCAGAATGCGAGTGCGAATCTACGATTAGACTAGTTCCTCATGCAGCTCGATGTCGTCAGAAGTGGGGCACCGCGTTCAGTTCCAAATCTATCACGAAAATGCCTGAAAACATCTACGAAAAATTGAATCATTTCTTATCTACATATTTCAAGGAGTACGGGCTCCTTACCCCATTCATACTGCACAAAGTTCAAAATTTCATTCAAATGTTGTTAGCTTTCACATGGAATTTCAATTCCTGACGATATCAGAAGGAAATGAAAGCCTATTTCTAGTTTACTGTAGTAAATTGACTTAATTCCTAACAGGTAACCTAACCTAACCTAGGAACCTAAGAAAACATTTAATTCTTGAAATTTCTAAGGGATAGTCACCCCAAAGTCTTAGTGGATATCTATTACACTTTTAACAAGTTCAAAATTTGATAAAACATTTCAAATGTTGCTAGCTTTTACATGAAATCTTAATTCCTGACAGCTTCAGAAAGAAAGGAAGGTCCAATTCTAGTTTTCTATAGTTTCAGAAAAGTTTGAGAAAAGCAAGAGAGTATTCAGTCGCTTAGGAAGCGAAGATTAGAATAATGGTGACTTCCCAGTGTTTTCTTGTCGAATTTATGCGAAAATGAGAATTCAACCTAAGTCAATTCCTAACACGTAACCTAACTTAACCTAAGTAAATATTTGATCTTTAGAATTTCTATCGAGTGTAGTGGTGAATGTTGGATGGTACATTAATCCCAGGTTTGTTATTAACATTTTGCAATGCCGTTCAGATCTTATAATATGCATTGAAAAATTGACTCAGCACCGGGAGTCGAACAGGCAAGGTTGTCCGGGTTCGACTCCCGGTGCTGAGTCAATTTTTCAATGCATATTATAAGGTTTAGAATTTCTACCACTAAGGGATACTCACCCCCTCTTTTTAGCGGATATCTATTACACCCTTATTTTGCTCAAAATTTGATGAGTTACCTCAAATATTGCGTTTTCACATGGAATTTCAATTCCTAACGACTTAAGAAAAGATGTGGAAGGTCCAATTCTAGTTTCCTATAATTTTGAATAAAGTTGGAGCTAACCAATAGGGCATTCAGTCACTTAGGAAGCGAAGATTAGATTAATGTTCACTTCCCAGTGTTTTCTTGTCGAATTTATGCGAAAATGATAATTTAACCTAACTTGACTTAATTCCTAACACATAGCCTGACTTTACCTAAGAACCCAAGAAAACAATTAATCCTTGAAATTTCTGAGGTGTACTCACTTCTAATTCCTTATTTTTATTTAGTACAAAATTTGAAAGAAAGGAAAGTTTCCTGTAGTTTCAGTAAAGTTGGATCAAACCAAGGAAGTATTCAGTCATTTAGGAAGCGCAGATTATAATAATGTTCACATTCCAACGGTTTCTTGTCGAATTTGTGGGAAAATTCGAATTCCTGACAGCAGAAAAGTGATGGACGATCTGATTATAGTTTAGTGCAGTTTTTATTAAAGTTGCAGTGAACTCAGAGGGTAGTCAGTCGTTTTTTTGCTGAGTTTATGAAATAAACTTGAATTTAACCTTAACCAATCCTAAGAAACCTAAGAAAACGCATAAACCTGAAAAGCGAGTAGTTGGAGTTGCAAAAACTATGCTCTTGACTGGAAACAATCTTATAATTAGCTGATGTCGATGAGCAAATGAATAATGCAGGCTAATAACCCCATCTGAGCGCGAATGTGTCTGCACTCGCCATAATTGCCGGTATCCATGACGAATCGCTGCTTTTAATCACAAGTTGAAGGTCAAGAGCGGATGATTGAATGCAACTGCTCGAGATTTCGGAATAAAACACGCCTGAAAATCGTGTCGGTCGCAATGGCCGCGAATGCGCAATCTTCACCTCCGAGCAATTAAAGCAGCAACAATGAGCGCCGGCACTTACCGAAGACGCTGGCGCTGGTCGGCAAGGGGGGCGCGGGGGTGGAGCGAATGAAGAAGGCAGCAGAGCGGCAATCGCAGGCTATGATAAACTATGTAGTTTATTTGACTTTCATATACACTCACAAAATGAGAGGCGGCACAGGCCGTAGGATACAAACATTTACCTATTCATTATTATTATTATTATTAATATTCATTATTGATTCATTGTAATAATTATGCATCAATTTCGTGTGTTTGCTGTGAGCGCGCTCGCATCTGGCTTGCAGTCGGATGCGGGGGTGAGTGCCATCTGCATGCGTTCGCGGAAACAAAAAGCCGGAATTTCCGGTGTGATGATGAGTTCCAATGTGTGTGTGTGTTTGTGTGTATATGTGTATGTGGCAGCTACCAAACTAAATTCGCCTAGTGGGTATATACATCACAAAAATTGAAAGGGGCTGCAGCTGGCGCAGCAAATAAATAATGTACAAATAAGGTTCGGTTAGGTACTACGCAGATTCGCAACTTAGCCTATGATCACTGTGTCTTGTTTTCGTCTCCGTCTGGGGTTGCGCATGGCGCAAATACTCGCGAACAAATTCGTTAAAATTATACATACAATCCGAATGCTGATGAGCGAAATCGTCCCTTGGGCCAGGGCGAGCGGGCGCGTGCATATCAACAATATCCGCCGCCCCTGCGCGCCGCAATCAGAGCCGATTCGATACGCTATTTACAAAGATGCAACCAGTGCACACAATACCTCATCCGCATCTCTCTCCTTCGTCTCAGTCGAGTCAGACAATTGCCTTTTGTTACTGGCTTTGTACAGGTCCACTCTCCACCACCACCACCACCATCATCATCATCGTGGTCTTCTTCTTCTTCTACTTCTTCTTCGTCTGCGCCGTGTCAGATTAGCCCGAATTCGGAGCGAAACCTGCGCATTGCGAACGAAACGATAACCAAACAAAAACAAACAAACAAGAGGAAACAAAGTCGCATTTGTTTAAGAACCAAGAGAAACAAACGCAGAACAAAACGGGTCCGCAAACCGCAGTAAAACAAATTCGCTGCAAACGTCGGCGAAGAAAAATGAAATGTGATCTACGCATGCGTACGAAGCGAGCAGAAGTGGGCAGATGTTAGTGGTCGAGTGTCCATGTTAATAGCCGGGATGCATCTTTGTAAACTAGCTGGTTTGGGGGTTGAGGGGGGTGCGGGGGGATAGTTAGCCTACGATTGCGCATCAAACAAACAATATCGACTCATTTCGCACTAAACAAGATAACAATTGTAGTTGTAGGTGATGTCTTGTGTCAGTATTCTTGCGATATGAAAGAGATTAGGAACCACGTTACGGACGCCCGGCTGATTGCTAACACTTGCTGATTCTTGTTGCTAGTCAATACACACTGCCCTATCATAATGTAATAATATCGAATAGTAATAATAATCGTGTAATACGTCAGAGAGGGCGCGAGCGCGCGCGTGCCCGGGGGTTGGGGCGGTGCGCGTGCGCGCGGCCGATATGTGAGCGCCGCCGCAACCCCCGCCGTCGGGGTGCCGGGGTGGCGCACGCGCATGCGCAACGCCGCATCAACAATCACACTCAGTTCCAAATCAACTCACTAAAATGCGAGGCAGGTCATACCGAAGTATTTCCCAATTTGAGTTATTTTGGATACGTATCGCCTAATTAGTGTTAGTCATTCATTATCGTTTAGCAATCTTAATGTATATATTTAAAATTTGTTTGCTTTAAATATATGTACCTTTCGCTACCGCCTATATATATATGTGTAATATACGTACAATGCCGGTGGAAACCAACGGTAAAACATAACTATGTTATTACTTAAACACCGTAAGGATTATTAGTAATTAGTAGGAACCAATTTTTCATGTTTTCATGTCAAAGTTGCTTCTCCTCCTTCTCCCGCTCGTTGTGTTATCGCGCTCCTCTCTCCAACGAATTCGCGATCCTCCCCGTGTATGTGTGAGTGAGTGAGTGAGTGTGATGGCCCTTCAGTTGGGCCGAGGAGAGCAGAGGACGCTGATATCGAGCCTGATTGTGTGTGTGTGTTTGTGTGGGCAGCAGTTTCTGTCATTTGTTATCGCTAGTACTAGATAGTGTATTCATATTTAAATAGAATAGGTTCAGCTAACCTCAACAATGCGTTATCATTAGTTCATAATAAGTAAGTAATAAAACGTTCATTTGTTTGCCTTTTGCGATCGAATTAAATAGAAGGAATAAAAAAGCGCCCGCGTCTTTCGCGCGCTGCTCGCAGTAAAGTTGCATATTTAAATGTTAAGTTTCTTGAGGAACTAGGACGCGGGCGTTGATAGGAACTTGTTTTACTGGGCCCCTGCCTTCAGGACCCGCTTGCTTCTCTGCTGCTGCTGCTGCTGCTGCTGCTGCTACTTCGTCTTCATCTTCGTCTCGCTCTCTATCTCTCTCTCTCTCTCTCTATCTTTGATTCGTCGTCCGTGCACATCTCGAGTGAGTTAGGAACATCGTGGTCGCAGTTTTGTAGAAATGAGGAACTTGGCGCTACCGTTCTCGTGCTTAAACAAATGTCGCATTCGTTCGCGTTTGTTTCTTGCTTCGTTTTGCTTCCGCTTCGTGCGCGCTCCGTCACGTTTAGTAACTATACGTTGCGTTAGGAATCGAACCGCTACCGCATTCGAGTAAATAATCAATTGCTTATCGTGCGTTGGGGCGCCGCCTAGGAACTTTGGGTACGTAGTAGTAGCAGGTGGGCGAGGGCGTCCTCCTCCAGGTCGCCGCCGCTCGGCGCCGGCGTCGTCGTCGTCTCCTGGGCGGCGCGCGCCGCCAGCAGGGTGATCTGGTTGACGACGTCCTCCATCTCGTGGCTGAGCGGCGACTCGCCGGCCGCCGCCAGGTGGCACTGCCGCAGGGCGCGCTCGACGCGCACCACCGCCGACGACGATGCTCCAGGAGGCGGCGGCACGCCGGCGTCGATGCCCTCGACCGCGTCCGCGTCGGTGTCTAGAAGCAGTCCTCTGGTTCGCCCTGCAACCACATGCGCGGTTAGGCGAAGTGAGGGAGGTGAGGGTGGGAAAATAAATTGCCAGCTTAATTGCAGCGTCCGCGAATTACAATGCGCCTCCGGGTGCATTGCGAAGGGTGCATATCGCAAAGGAAAAACGGCCGAACGAAGGAAAGAAGCATTGATTTTCGCAAGGGGATGTTGGACTCGAATCGGCATTCATGCGCCTACTTAGAATATCGTCTTAAAATATGGCATCCCGCCGCCACCAAAGAGGTTGAGGACGTGGAGGAAGACGGTTTACGATAAGACGTGGCAAAATAACGATTTCGTGGCGCGTTTAATCGTCGATAAAAATCAATATGGTTTATTTATGTGTTTTGAGCGGCGGGCCGCCGTAAATTTCGCAATAAAATGGCGAAGCACGCGCGGACGAGTGGCGAGTGAGGTTAGAGCTCAGGCGAGGACGCGAGCGCGCCGGAAGTGCCGCTAATCGTGCAATTAGCCGCCCAACGCGGATGCCAGCAGTTGACATCATCGCCGACACGCCACTCGGCTGTGTTAATTAAGCCACCACCGCCACCGCCACCGCCATCACCGCCACCGCCACCGCAACCCTTTCGTCGGCCACTTGTTGCGCTCGCCCTGTTTTGGATTTACTGCGAACGGGATGAATTTCAAGCGACCGCCGCCGCCGGATTACGCCGCAACCCGCAATTAATTCATTCGCCATCCCTCCAGCATTCATTAATTAGCGCAATTAGCCGCACGACGGCGCCACCAGTGGATGAGACATCCGGTTGGCAAAAAATGACTCACTGCGCTCCGCTCGCCCCCCAAGACGCTCGCATTTTGCCACCCCGAGCAGTGGGAGAGCGGTGCGTAAAGATTTTTTATTTTCCGTGGGGTGGCACAGTGGCGTGACTCATTTTTTTCCAACCCCTAGCATCGCAACGCGACCCCGCCGGCATAAAAAATGCAGCCACTCGGCTGGAGGTGGGGGGTGGGGGATGGCGGCGCAAGTGGATTTTTAATCGAAATTTGCAGCGTGCGCGACGATAAAAAGTCAAGCAAGTCGCCGAGAAACGGATGGCGCATCATTTACATTGAGATGAGCTCGCTCTGCACCCTCTGCCACGACCGCCGCCCCCGGGCTTCGTTAGCTGCACGTCAGGGCGCAATCAATCGCGGCGCGCGCGCACGATTGCCACTCTGATAAGCAGCGAGTGGGCGGCCGGTGGTGGTGATGCTGCAGAAGAGATGAGAAGGTGACAGATGGGGTTGATGTTGGGCTGCTCGAGTCGAACAATACGCCAATAAGCAGCGACATTCCGACGCCCGATTGCGCGAGATAGCGAGATAGGATGAGAGCGGAAGAGAGAGAGAGAGAGAGAGAGAGAGTGAGAGAGAGATCGGGGCGTTCAGTTACTGACCTTTGCAATAGAGGCCAGAATTGGTCCGTAGTCGCATTGAGACGAATTGAATTCTGAAAGATGGAAAACAAAAATAATTTTAAACACAAATCGCCAAAAGTGTGATTTCGTGCCGCCGCCGATTGCGCCCGGAAGGTCGAAAAGGGCAGAGAGAGACAGAGATAGAGATGAGATTGAAAGCAGAGAGAAAGCGCTAATCAGGGCCGAAATGACGCATTGCGAAACAGGAGTGGATCGAGATGATTAGCGGATGAGTTGCCGGGGGTGGCATGGCATGGGTCGGCCGACCACCGACCGGATGTGCGCACAATGCGAGCGCAATGTTTAGTGTTTACTTGCGCGCCTCGCCGGCCGAGCCCCGGCTCGCCTAATTTGTAACACCCCGGGCCGAAGATGCAGCGGACCAGGTAGACGGGCGCGCCGGCTGAATGAGAACAATACCTTTCGAGGCAGCGAGACGACGGCGACCCCGGCTGTGCCCGAAACAGCTCGGAAACAATGGCGAGTGGAATTCGTGCGTAAACACGATTCCACATTTTAATCCTCCGCTGGCAGCGAGCCGAGCGTGCGGTCCTCGTCCTCGTCCCTCCGACCCGGCCATTCCATATCTAATGATAGTTTACGCATCACTTTTGTCACACGAATTTCCCCGTTGCCGACGCGGAAGGAGCGCGCCTTCGGAATGACCGAACTTGCCGAAATGCGGCGCGCTGGAAACCGGTGTCATTGTTCTGCGCCGATAAATTCCAACTTTTCACATTAAATCCTTTTCAATTCGCTGCTGCCAGCACCGGCCGAAGTAAATCTCGACGCGTCCGTGAAGTGGCATCCACCTCAACCCCGACTCACGATCCGATTTTCCCACGTCCCCTAATGACCAACACCCGGAGTGGATTCTAATGTGCTTATTTTTACATATTTTGCCAAGTTTCTTCATTCCTTCCTTTATCACCTCTTGTCCCGGTACTGATAAGTGAACTTTGGGTTTGACAATACTGATTTCTATAAGTTTACACGAGTTTTTGAACAAGTCGTTTGGTATGAAGGTCTAACAAGAAATAAAAAATTCCTATTCCTGAGGCAAACACGGAAATCCCGATGATCCGTTTGTGGCATTTCGTGACACCAACACTGAGGAACTTTAATCCAGAACAGGAATCAGCATATCTGAGGACATCCAGGTTTCTTAAGTGCGCCTTCTAATGATCCACATTAAGACTTTCTGCAGTAATGTGGCCCACAATAGGAAGCTCATTTCATTCCTTAGCAAATGAGTTCTTTTTTCGGTACTGACAAGTGAACTTGGGGTTGAAAATACCAATATCTAGGAATTTCAACGAGTTTCTTGAATTCGAAAATTCTCAAGTTTGGTATGAATATGTAGCAAAGAATCCAGAATTCCTATTCCTGAGGTAAGTCCCGCACAGTAAACACGGGGAATACCCAAAGTTCCGTCTGTGTCATTGGCCATTCCTCATTAAACACAAATCAAATTTCACGGCACAAATTTTGAGCAACTTTAATCCAGAACAGGGGTCGGCAATACCCGGGGAACATCCGTTTTTTAAGTGAGGCTTGTAATAATCCACAATAAGTATGTCTACAGCAATGTATTCTTTCAATTATGAGTTCCTTT
>JAOEHK010000013.1:126159-139190 GCA_025447835.1 Labidoglobus nevermanni
TTTGGCCATTCCTCATTAAACACAAATCAAATTTCACGGCACAAATTTTGAACAACTTTAGAGGTCGGCAATACCCGGGGAACATCCGGTTTTTTAAGTGAGGCTTGTAATAATCCACAATAAGTATGTATACAGCAATGTATTCTTTCAATTATGAGTTCCTTTTTCGGTATGACAAGCGACCTTGGGATTGAAAATACAAATTTCTAGTAATTTCAACGAGTTTCTTGAATTCGAAAATTCTTAAGTTTGGTATGAAGATGTACCAAGGAATCCAGAATTCCTATTCCTGAGGTAAGGCCCTCACCCAAAGTTCCGTTTGTGTTATTAGCCATACGTTATTAAACACAAATCAAATTTCAAGGCATAAATTTTGAGAAACTATAATCCAGAACAGTTAATACCTGCTTTTCTAAGTAGGAATGTTTGCAGCAATGTGGGCCGCATTAGGAGGTTGCCAACCGTTGATATAGAAGAGAGTGAGAATTTGGCAATGCAATCCGAGGCGAAGTAATGAGCAAGTCTTGAAGGTCCCCGATTTGTTTCTGCTGCGAGGCGCGCAAATAAAAGAGGGATTCTTGCGTCCGTTGGGCAGCAGCAGCAGCAGGTAGAGCACTCGTCCTCGGTTGCTGGAAGGCTCATAAACGCGCCGCTAATCTCCGAAATCAGTCACAACGCTGCGAGCATAATAAACGCATACAATCTGCATGCCGGCCATGGGCGAGGGAAACCGGGGAAATTGCGGCGACGGGGCCACTTCTTGGCCGCCTGAGCGATGGAGGATGGCGCGCTTTGTTTGATCGGGTGCGGCGCAGGCAGCAAATCGGCATTCAATCGCAGGCGATTCATCATAAATTATCGCCGTCGTTACTCTCTTGCAATACCAGAAGCCTGCTCAAACAATGCGCGCAGCTGCGCGTCCCGCCAACAATGCCACCTTCGGTCCTCATTCATTACGATCGCCTCGAATCGCTGCAATTTACCTACGAAGCGCAGCGCACCAGGTGCTTGCGAAGCGCACCCCCCTGCCCTGCCCTGCCCTGCCCTGCCAGCCAGTCTAATGAGCGCAGGGCGGCCGGGAGCCGAGAAGACACCCTGCATACGAGCAATCATTGCGGCATTGATTCGCGCGCTCGCCGCTTTGTGGCGAAAAGCGGGCTTTTCCGATGCAAAACGCCGCCACCCCAGGTCGTGAAACCCCATCGCGTCCGGACATGATTAATGGACTGTGCGACTGTTCGCGATGCGATATTCTCGAATTAATATCGACAGCGAGAGCCCACCCCAGACGCAGAAAAGCGATTCGCTGCCAATAAACGGATGTCTAGGGTGCTACTGCTGCTGCTGCGCCTGTTATCGATGCTCTAATTTATGGCCGCGCGCGACCATTAAAGGGTGGACTTTAAACTGGCGAAATTGAAACGGCGATTCGCTTGCGCGCGCGCAATGGCGAGGAAACGTGCGTTTACAACCCCTTGCGAGACGCAGCAAGGGACGCGCAGGCCGAGAATGCGCTCTTCTCCGAACTGCCGGTCATTTCGGGTGCGGATTAGAGCGGCGGCCGCCGATTAGACGCTCAAATTCGGTTTATTGCCGGTCGGCGACTCTCACCCCCCGACTACCTGCTTTCTTTGGAAATTTGTGTCTCGGTGCGCAAGTGCAATTACGACGCGTTTACGGCGTTGGAAACGTGGAGATTGTAAAATCACGAGGCGTCCTCGGCAGCCATGTGGCCATCCGAGGGTGGCGCATGATGAAATCATTCGGTTAGTTAGACAGCAGCGAGGAAGACGCAGAGGAAGAAGAATATGATGATGAGCAGCGCAAGGGCTCCCCGCTGGCGGCTCGCGGAACGCATCGATTGCCTTCACCACCACCACCACCACCCCCAAGCCGTGGCGGAATGCGGCAAGTGCGCCATTTCGCATTGCTAAGGAGCATTATCGACTTGTTATCCGGCGATTTGGCGGCGACTTGGCCATTTACCGACATTCTCTTGTTTACGAGCGCCGCCGAGTCCAGGCCGGGGGTGCGCGTGCTGGCACGTTTGCAATCTAATCTAATTGAATGTAATCCGAATTGTCGATGGCGGCGGTGGCGCAATAAAATCGGGCGAGAGAGAAATTTAATGAAGCTGGCGGCGGCGGCGTCGCGACGCTCAATAGTGCGCCGTCGCCGGCGGCGGCGATGAGCGTCGCCGCCCCCGAGGGCTTCCGCCACTTCCGCCAATTAGCGGCGGTGCAGAGACAACTAACGCCGAGAGTCGGCGATTCGTCCGCGCGCCACCAAATTGCGGCGGCTGCTGCCGCCCCCGCAGCTGCGTAATTACGCGTCCGCCGCCGCCGCCACCGCCACCGACGACCAATTGCAATTATCCTCGCCTGCGTATTGGTCGACGGCGGAAGCAAACGGCGCGACGTTGTTTAATTAATGCGCACCCCCGATGACGAGATCGCGACGCGCTTGCGCTAATCCGGGATCCGAAGTGGCCGGTCGGGTGGTCGACCGCCCGGATACCAGGTGTGCTGGCGTTGTTGTTGTCGCTGGCATCTTTCGGCTACCTGCGAGATCGGCAACTGTGTCTTCCTCCGGCCGAAGAGAGAGAGAGAAGAGAGCAGCTGCCGAGGCAACGGCCCCCGGATTTGCGATGGTGCAAATGCCGATTCCGCGCATTGTTGCAATTACCGGCGGATGCGGCGATGAGAAACAAAGGCATCGCCAGATGTCGCATCGATCCGGCAAGGGGTGGTTGCCGACGCCCCTGCGCGGGTTAATCCGGCCATCGCACATTCGCGCCATTAGTAACATTATCCACGCGTCGCAAATTTGCGCCGTTGGCGAAATTGCAAATTTATCGCCGCCGCCGCCACCGCTGCGAGCGCATTAATAATAATGGGGTTGCATATGCTGGCCGGCGGTGCGGATGCGGACAATGTGAGGAATTAGCTCATTTTCGCGGCGCGCAAATAAAGTTTTATCTGCTTCGTGGCGGCAGTGGCCGGCGGGGGTGGCGGGGGCGGCGGAGGCGACGTGCGCCATCTATTATTGACCGCCGCCGCCGCCGCCGCCGCCGCGCATTACGAATTCATATGAGAAGCACAAGGGGGACGTGAAATATTCATCCATATTTCTCATTTTTCCAGAAAACAATTGGCGGGGGCGGCAAGCAAGCAAGCGTCACTCACCGTTGGCGCCGAACATCGGGTGGTGCAGGAACTGGCTGGGCGCGCCGCCGAAGCTGTTGGCGTACAGCTGCTGGAAGAGCGCGTCCTGGTGGTCGGCGGCGGCGTCGCTCGCCTCGGTCTTGACGCTGGCGGCGGCCATCTGCATGCCGGCCATCTGGAGCAGCTGCAGGTGCGTGTTGTTGTTGTGGGCGCAGTCGCCGGGGGTGGTGGAGTCGGCGGACGCGCCGGGTATCGGCGGCACCGTGAACTCGCCGCTGTCGTTGGCGGCGGCGGCGGAGGCGGCGGCGGCCGCCTCCCTGGCGCTGCTGGCGCTCTCGTGGTGCGCGCGCACGTTGTGGATGTGGCTCTTGGTGAAGATGTGGTCCTGCACCGAGTACTTGTGCGAGTACTTGAACGCGCAGAACTTGCAGTCGTCCGGCAGGGTGGGCTGCGGCGCGCCCTCGCCCTCCGCGCCGAGCGCCTTTTGCAGCGCGATCTTGCCCTTCTTCTCCTTGGCGCGCGCGTTCTGGAACCACACCTGGACGACGCGCTTCTGCAGGCCGATCTCGCGGCCGAGCAGCTCGCATTCGGCCATCGAGGGCGTCTTGTAGTCGTGGAAGAGCGACTTCATCACCTTCACCTGCGCCGCCGACATCTGGGTGCGGAAGCGCTTGCTCGAGCTGCGGGCCGGCGTCGGCTGCTGCGGCTGGAGCTGCTGCTGCTGCGGCGCGCAGCTGTTCTGGTTGCTCTGCGTGCTGCTGGCCGGCGACGTGGGGTTGCTCTCGTCGTCGAGGAAGGCGCCGTCCGGCTCGGACATCGAGTCGCTGCGCTCGTCGCCGAGCGAGCGCTCGCTGAGGTCGGTGAGCGGGCCGCCGCCGCCGTCGCAGAGGTCCACCACGTTCACCTTCATCGGGCGCGACAGGTCGACCGGCTTGGACAGGTCCAGCGGGATCTCGCCGCCGCCGCCCTTGATCTCGCTGCGGTCGCCGTTGGACGCGTGCGCCTGCAGCTCGCTGATGTAGCGCTTCATGCTCTCCTCGTAGTACTTCTTGATCGAGTGCTCCATGTCGAGGTGCAGGTTGGCGAAGAGCGGCGGCATCATGTTGGCGGCGGCGGCGGTCGCTTTATCTCCGCCACCGGAGCCGAGGCTCGGCGTCGACTCGAGGCTAGCCTCCTCGTCGGGCAGCGCGTCGATGTTGATCTCGCCGCGGGCGCACTGGTCGGCGTGCTTCGAGCTCAGGTGCGACTCCAGCGCCGACTTGACCTTGAACAGCGCCGGGCAGAAGGGGCACCGCTTGTTGATGACCTGCGCGTGCGCGCGGAACTGCCCCTTGCGCTCGCGCGCGCGCGTGTTCTGGAACCACACCTGGACGACGCGCTTCTTGAGGCCGACCTCGCGCGCGATGCTCTCGAGCATCTTGCGCGACGGATTGCTCTCCAGCTGGTACTTCTGGTAGAGGTAGTCGAGCTGCTCCGGCAGGATGGTGGTGCGCAGCCGCTTGTCCTTGGGCTGGTCGGACACGTCGCTCTCGCCGTCGTAGTCGTCGTGCTTGCGCTTGTGCGAGACGGCGGCCGCCGCCGCCACGTTGTTCAGCATGCTGATGAGCGGCAGCGCGATCGGCGACCCGCCCCCCGACTTGTCCCCGGTGGCGGCGGCGGCGGCGGCGGCAGCAGCAGCCAGCTCGGCCGCCGTCAGCTGCTGCTGCAGCTGCGCGTGCTGCTGCAGGATGCCGAACGGCGAGTCGGGCGCGTACGTGGGGAAGAGCGTCGGATTCATGATGTGCACCAGCTGGTGCTCGCGCCACAGCTCGAACCGCTGGAACACCAGGTTGCACTTGTCGCACTGGAATGTGGTGCCGTCGCCGTCCTTCCCGTTCGGCGACGTGTCCATCGGTTGCTGCTGCTGGTGGTGGTGGTGGTCGGGGGCGGGCGTCATCGGCGGCGTGGTGGCCGCAGCCGGCATCTGCACCGGGCTGCTGTGACTCGACTGCTGCTGTTGCTGCACCTGGTGCTGCTGCTGCTGGCTGTTTGCTGGCTCGATGGTGGTGCTGGAGTTGGAGTCCTCCGAGCTGAGCACGGCGGCGATCTGCGCGGCGGCCGCCTGCGCCTGCGCCGACCGCTTGGCGTCCTCCTCCTTGAAGCAGTGCGTCTTCTGGTGGCGGATCAGCTCGTAGTAGCGCTGGAAGACCAACAGGCACTTCTTGCACTGGTAGTTGAGGCCGGGCGTGCGCTGGAAGCGGTTGGCGCCGCTGGCCGCCTCGTTGGCGGTCGCCGTCGTCGGCGTCGTCGCCGTCGCCGCCGCCTCCGGCGCGCCCGTGGTGGGCTCGGCGGCCGGCTGGTTCTCGTACACCTTGCGCGCCTTCTGCCGCGCGTTCTGGAACCACACGACGATGACGCGCGGACTCAGGCTGAGCAGCTTGGAGAGGTACTCCAGGTCGTCGTCCTTCGGGTACGCGTTGTTCTCGAAGAACTCCTGCAGCACCTTGATCTGGTAGTCGGTGAAGCGCGTGCGGTTCGCGCGCTTCCCGGTGCTGGCGCCCGTCTGCGCGCCTCCAGCAGCGGCAGCGGCGCCAAAGTCGCGCGTGGGGCTCAGCGGCAGCATGCAGCCGCCAGCTTGGCTGAGTTTGGGTGGCGGCAGCATCGACGCGCTGCCGCCCCCGGCGTCGCCGAGCTGCGTCGCGATCAGCGAGCTGAGGTGGAGGTTGTTGGGCGTCGACGAGGCCGACGTGGACGTGTGAGGGTTGTTATCCGTGCTGCTCATCGACGAGGCGGGACTCTGCGCCGGCAGGCTGTAGAAGCCGGTCTTCTCCTCGCTCTCGACCTTCTCGTGCTCGTCGGCCGGCTCCTCCTTCGGCTCGCTCTTGATCTCAAAGCACGGGGAGGCGGCTGCTGCTGCTGCAGCTGCAGCTGCCGGCGGCGGCGACTCCTTCGCCTTGCTTTCTGCCCCCTCGGCGGCGGCGTGCAGCAGCGGCATCACCTTCGCCTCGCCCGTCTTCTCGTACTCCTCCAGGTTGAGCGTCGTCGACGGCGGGTTGTTGAAGTTGTAGGGCGAGTCCTTGTTGCGCTGCCGCTCCTTGAACAGCGTGTTGCGGAACCAGTGCTTGATGACCTTGGGCGGCAGGCCGGACTGGCCGGCCATGTCGTGGATCTGCTCCTCCGAGGGCGAGTTGTTGATGTCGAAGTGCGCGCGCAAGATCTTCAGCTGGTCGTCGGTGATGCGCGTGCGCGCGCGCTTCTGGCTGGCGGCCGCGCTCACCGCCTGCCGGCAGACAAGAGAGGGTGCGCGTTCGTCAGCGGTCGCGAGCGGCGCCAGGTGGCGCGAGCGCGAGGGGGCGAGAGAAGCGAAGAGAAGGGGCGCACTTACCGCTTGCTGGTGCTGCTGCTGCTGGTGGAGCGCCACCTGGTGCGCCTGTTGCTGCTGCTGCTGCTTGGCGAGCATCGCCTGCTGCTCCTGCGCCCCGAACGGCTGCATGGCGTCGAAGGGCGGCGGCGGCATCATCAGCGGCACGAGGGGCGGCTGCAGGTTCATGGCGGCGAGCGCGTTCAGGCCGAGCGGCAGCCCCATGCCCATCATCTGCATCATCGGGCTGAAGTTGAGCTGCTGCTGCAGCTGCATCACGTTGAACGCCGCCTGCATCTCGTTCATCTGCTGCGCGAGCGCCATCGGGCTCTGCGCCATCGTCTGCGCGATCATCGCTTGTATCGTCGCCGCCGACTCGCCGCCGCCCCCGCTGCTGCTGCTGCTCGTCGGCGTCGACGGCGTCGATGTAGCGGTTGCTGCTGCTGCTGCTGTTGTGGCGGGGGCGGCGGCGGCGGCGGAGGGCGCGCTCTCGCTCAGCTTCGACTCGCCCACCTCCTCTGCGCCGCTGTCCGCCGCCGCCGCCGCCGCCCCCGATTTCCTTTCAAACTCAGTCTTCAACTGTTGAGCATACTTTTCTAAGAATTCGGGCGGCACTAGGTCTCTGTGTACCTCCTCGCAGTGCGACTTGAGCACCCACACACTAGAGAACTCAGTACTGCAATGTGGGCACGTGGATGTACTTACTTCGGGTGGCAGCGCGCCGCTGCCCTCCAGCTCGTCGGCGGCGGCGGCGACCGCCTCCAGCTCCTCGTCAAGGGGTAGCGGCGGCGGCGGCGGCGAGCCGTCCGCCCGCCGCTGGTGGATCTCATTGTAGTGCATCACCACGTCGAAGCCGATGCTCTCGAGCAAGTGCTTGTACGACAGCGACGCCGCCTTCTTCGGCTGGTCGAGCGGCGGCGGCGGCGGCGGCGGTGGCGGCGGCGGACTCTGCGCCTGCGACCCGCTCACGGCGGCGATGGGGTCGCTGTGGCCCGCCGGCGGGAAAGCGGGCATGCTCGGTGCGGCGGCGAACATGCAGTACAGCTGCTGGTGCGCGCTCAACTGATCCGGCGAGCCGAAGAGCGCGCCGCATTTGGGACAGCCTTGGGCCGCCGGCATCATCCCTTGGCCGCTGCTGCAGCCGCTACCTGACGTCGCCGTCGCCGGCGTACCTGCGCTCGCCACCGGCGGCGACGGCGACGCCGGGGTGGGGGACGTCTTCTCCCCCTTCGCCGGAGACTGCCTGTCGGCGGCGGCGGCGGCTGGCTGCTCGATCAGCGGCTTCGAGAGGTCGATCTGCCCGGCCATGGCGAGGTCCTGCAGCTTGCTGGCGCGCGTCTGGTGCAGCACGCTGCGCATGTGGATGTCCAGCGTGCTGCCCTGCGAGTACGCCACCTTGCAGATGTTGCAGCGGTACCGCTTCCGCTCGTCCTCCTCGCTGGGACTGCCCCTCTCTCTCGGCTGGGGTGAACTGATCACGGTGGTCGTCGCGGTCGTCGTCGGCGTCGTCGCCGTGGTTGCTACCGGCGACACTGGCGAGCTGTTATTGTTGTTGTTGTTGTTGTTGTTATTGTTGTTGTTATTGTTGTGCTGCTGCTGCTGCTGCTCCTGCATCGCCCGCTTCAGCTTGTGCAGATGGCTGACGGAGTTGTAGTGCACGAGCAGGATGTTCTTCTGCGTGAAGCTCTCCTTGCACACGTCGCACTTGTACGGCCGGTTCGGGTCCAGGTACTTCTCCATGGGGTAGCTGAGCTTCTCGCCCTTGCGGTGCAGCAGCGTCTTGTTGTGGGCGGTCAGATAGCTCTGGCGCGTGAACGCCACCTTGCAGCGGTGGCACTTGTACTTGCGGTTCGGGTCGTTGTAGCTGTCCTCGGCGATCGCCTGCGAGTTGAGGTAGTCTTCGAGGAACTGCTGCTCCTTGTACGCGATGCCGCTGTCGTCCGAGTTGGCGTCGTTGCCGTCCTCGTCGCCGTGATTCGACTCTGCGTCATCAGCTCCCGCACCTGCGGCCGCTGCCACCGCCGCCGAGCGGAGCGACTCCTTCTTCAGCAGGTCGTTGGCGGCGCTGTCGAGCACCTGGCCCTGCAGGCCAGCGAGCAGCAGCGGATTGGTCATCAGGCTCTGCTTGTAGGCGTGCAGCTCGTCGTCGGTGAGCTCGGCGTGCGCGCTCTCCACGTGCTTGTGCAGCGCCACCAGCGACCGGAAGCTGCGGCCGCACAGCACGCACTTGGTGGCGTCGCGGATGAGGTGGTACTGCGAGTGCAGCTGCAGCTTCTCCAGCGTCTTGAACGCCAGCGAGCACTGGTTGCATCTGTACTTGTAGACGTGCCGCTCCGACACCGACATCTGCGTCACCGAGTTGCGCGCGTGCACGTCCCGGAAGTGCCCCTGCAGCGCATGCGCGCTTGGGAAGTGCTGGCTGCAGCCCTTCTTCCAGCACACGTAGCCGGGCCCGCTCGCCGTCTGCCGGATCTCCAGGTGGCCGCTCTCGTTCTGGTGCGCGCACAGCTCGTCGATGCTGCGGAAGCCCTTCAGGCACGTGCTGCACCGCTCGAACTCGGTGTCGCCGGGGGTGGCGGCGGCAGCGGCGGCCGCGTCCTCGCTGTGCGTCGGCGACATGAGGTCACGCGGCTCGCCGCCGTCCAGCAGGCTGCTGCTGTTGGACGCGTCCAGTTTAGAGTCCTTGGACGAGGCGGAGGTGGGCGAGACCAGCTGCTGCGGCTGCTGCGGCTGCTGCCCACCTGCAGATGCGTTCAGCCAGTGGCTCTGGTCGACGAGCATCAGCAGCCGCTGCAGGCCCTCGCTGTTCACCGAGTGGATCTGCATGACGTGCCGCTCGAGGCTGGCGCGCTCCTTGAACGCGTCCTGGCACAGCGGGCACGCGAAGGTCGCCTCGGCCGCCACGCCCGCCGCCGCCGGGCCGTGCTGCGCGAGCACGTGCGCCTGGATGCGCATCTCCGACTCGGACGCGTACTCGCAGAAGGGGCACACGTACGCCGCCCCCTGCTGCTGGTCGGCGTCGTCGAGCGGCTCCGCTTTCACCTCCTTGCTCTCGGCCGGCTCGCCTGCCAACAGACAAGGCGGCGTCAGCGAGCGACCCTTGGCGCACTTGGTCTCCCCGCACGCGACGCAAGGCGCAACAAGAAGAAGAAGAAGGGGCGTGCACTTACCGGCTGGTGGCGGCGACGACGGCGGCGGCGCCTCCAGCAGCGGTCCGGGCACCACGTGGAACACGTCGGCGATGTCGGGCGCCGGCTCCTTGCCTTCGGCGCGCCGCTGCAGCTGGTGCAGCTGCTCCAGGTGGAGATGCTTCAGCGAGCGCACGTGCTGCAGCAGCGGCAGCCGGTGCGCGGTGGCGAAGCCGCACAGCGAGCAGTGGAAGACGCGCGGCTGGTCGGCGCGCAGCGCGCCGCACCGGTCCACCAGGTGGCGCAGCAGCGCGACGCCGACGTCGTGGCGCGCGGTGGCCGCGTGCAGCTGCAGCTTGTGCGCCGAATTGGTGTAGTAGTCGCACGCGTTGCAGCGCACCTGGACGCCGCCCGGCGCCGCCGCGTACTTGAGCTTCCACTCGTTGCGCGCGCCGCCCTCCTTCACGTGGTTGACGTGCTGCAGCCGCTGCAGGTGCTTGTCGGTCTTGCAGTGCAGCTGGAAGTTGGCCTTCAGGTTCGTCTTGTACGTGCACAGCTTGCAGACGTAGTGGCCGCCGACGACGGCGAGGATCTCCTGCTCGCGCAGCCGCGTCCGGTCGGCGGCGAGGTGGCGGCCGAGCTCGTCGAGGGCGTCGCTGCCGAACGCGTTGCACACGCAGCAGTGGAACGCGCGCTCCGGGTCCGCATCGGCCGGCTCCGGCGGCGGCTCCATCGTCTCGGGGTTGAGCCCCAGGTCGACGTGGTGGTGGTGGTGGTCCGGCGGCGCCGCGTGCCCCGGCAGCTGCCCGCCGGTCATCATCTGGATGAGCAGCGCCTGGTTGTACGCCATGTCGGCCAGCGCCGCCTCCGGCTTGTCGTACATGCCGTAGAGGCCGTCGGCGGGCGCGGCCGTCGCCTGCTGCTGCTGCTGCTGGTGCTGCTGGTGGTGGTGGTGGTGGTGGTGGAGCGCCGACAGCGTCTGCATGTGCTTGACGTTCTGCTGCAGCACGAGCATGTTGTGCGTGTGCTTCTCGGAGGTCATGTGGATGCGCAGATTGCGCGCCACGTTCGTCTCGTAGTTGCACACGTCGCAGCGGAAGCTCGGCTTCGGCTTGTGCTGGTGGTGGACGCCTGGGCCGCCGCCTGGGCCGCTGCCACCACCACCACCACCAGGTGAGTGCTGCAGCGTGGCGGGCGCCTTTGGCGGCGTTTGGCGCGCCTCGCCGGCAACGGCAGCAGGTGCGCCGCCATTCTGCAGCTCCTGCATGTTGTTGAGGTGCTTGTCGGACTGCATGTGGATGCTGAGGTTGCCCTTGGTGGTCGTCGAGTAGTTGCACACCTCGCAGCGGTAGGGTTTGTAGCCGCAGGTGTAGGTCTCGCCGCGCGCGAGCCGCGGATGCGGCTGCCCGGCGATGCAGTAGATGCAGCTGGTCTCCGCCTCCGGGTGCTTCTCCTTCATGTGGATCTCGAGCGTCTCCTGGTACTTGTAGTGCCAGTTGCACTTGGGGCACTTGAGCGTCTTGCACGAGTTGCGGCTGTGCACGTTGCCGCCGCCGCCGACGACGCCGAGCGTGGCCGGCCCCAGCCGCCCCGAGGCGAGGATCAGCTCGCAGCGCGCGCACTCGGCGCCCGACGGCCGCCCCTGCAGGTGCTCGGGGCACACGCCGATCGTGGTGCCGGTGAGGAACTGGGGCGGCGGGTGCGCGAACGGCGGCGACGGCGACTTGCCCGGGGGCGCGTGGCTGCGCGGCGGCGGTGGTGGCGGAGGTGGCGGCGGCGGCGGCTGCGGCTGCGGTTGCGGCGAGGTGTCTGGTGTCGGCTGCATCGACGACGACGACGACGACGACGAGGAGGAGGAGGAGGACGAGGAGGAGGATGAGGAGGTGGACGAGGTGGACGAGGTGGGCGATGAGGCGGACGTGGGCGCGGGTGGCGGCAGCGGGGGTGGTGGCGGCGCGCCGTCGCCGAGGGGCTCCAGCAGCGAGACGAGCGGCCGCTTGTCGGCGCCGACGCACTGGAGGATGGCCGAGCAGTCGGCGGCGAGCACGTCGCGCTCGCTCTCCTTCAGCGCGACGCCGTGCTCGGCGTGCGCGTGGTTGGCGAAGGAGCGCGCGAAGCCGAAGCTCAGCTTGCAGACGAAGCACATGAGGATGGGCTTCACCGGCACCGTCGCCGGACGCGGCGCCCGCGACGCGTCGCGCAGCGCGATCACGCGGTAGCTGTGCACGGCCGGCGGCGGCGGCGCCAGCTGCTGGTGATGCTGCGCCTGCTGGTGCTGCTGCTGCTGCTGCTGCTGCTGGTGCTGCTGGTGGTGGTGGTGGCGGTCACGCGACGACGGCGTGCGCAGCAGGCGCGACACGTAGACGGCGTGCAGCGGACGCGTGACTTCCTCGCCACCGGCTGCGCTCGTCATCAGCGCGTCGCCGCCCCCGCCGCCGCCCCCGCCGCCCTCGTCGCCGCTCTCCTCGCTGTCCTCGATGATGTACGCCGACCCGTCCGGGTTGTAGACGATCTTGCCGGCGAACTGCTCCACGTCGGCCACCCCCGCCGCCGCCACCGGTGTGGTCGTCGTCGTCGTCGTCGGCGGCGGCGGCATCGCGTCCGTGGGCGGCGGCGGCGAGGCGCCGGGGGCGGCCGGCGGCGGGCTGGCCTCCTGCTCGGGGCTCATTGCGGCTGCGGGGTGCCGCTGGACGCGGCCGCCGGGTCGGAGCTCAGGCGCCGCTGACAGCGTGGGCATCGCGACGCATCACATGCTCGCCGGTGAGACGCCCTGCAACCCACACCACACACCAGGTCAAGCAGCTGCAGGCGAGCGCAGCGACGAATTCGACGGCGCGGAGGCGGTAATTTAATAAATTAGCAGCGAGCCCCATAGCGCACGCCCGGCCGAAGAGGCGAAGACGCGCGCACGCGCACCTTTTGCATACTCGGCCGCTAGATCGCCGCTGATTGCACTGCCTCCAGATATCAATTATATAGATCGTTATTCGCAACTAAACGCCGCCTCTCGCTGCGCCGCGCTGCGAGACAAAGGAATGCTGGCGTGCGCGCTCATTAACTGCGCGCCGCAATTAAATGTCGGCCGTTTTTGCGCCATCGGGTTTATTGTCGTGCAGCGGGCATCGCGCGCAATCACCTGCCCCTTAATCGATGCTGCTGCTGCTGTCGCTCACACTCGCCAACAATTCGCAATCGAAGCAATTCAAACATCGCAACTTCTTTCATTTCCCAGATTTGCACTGTATTCTGAGTTGCCTACCACTCCGCCGACCAGTAAAAATTACGAGATCGAATTTAATTCAATGTTGGAGTATGTGTATACAGAATCTATGAAAGTCCGAATGAAGAGACTGACACTCCAAATGTTAACGATTACAAATCGTGTTAAATGTACATCGA
>JAOEHK010000013.1:139290-176010 GCA_025447835.1 Labidoglobus nevermanni
CTTGAAAATTTTTAATTTTCGATTTACACGTTTTTCTCAGGAACGTATCTACCGTGTAAATCGGGGGATAGGTGTATCGTCAAAGTGGAACTCTGGCAACATTGCGCAAGAAGATATGCGGAAATGATATTTGATTGAGTTTGCAGCGAAATAATTGATTTTCGACGTAATAAGCGGTGCATATTTTGTAATGGATTGCAGGTGCCCGCTGGCGCTCGAAGACGTTTCGGCAACGTCACGTCAGAGAAGTTATGTTGACATGACGCAAAGTGATGCGTCTGTAATGGCGACGAGCAGAGCCGGATTCAGATAAACGGTAATTTGCAGATATTGCAATATAATACAGCAAGCAAACATGGGGAATACCCATTTTCTGGTATTCCCCATGCTTGTTCGCTGCAACTTGGCAACAAAATTTTAATTCTGGTTTATTACAACCTTAAGGAGCAACAATTATTGTTCTGCATCGAGGCTCGAAAACTCTAGAACCTGCACTGGCGACGAACGCATGTAAGTAACAATAATTGCGGTATTTGGCGATCGAATTGAACGACACGCAGCAGATGTAAATCAAGGCGGAAGCGTGCACAATGCCGGTTTGTAGGGTGGCATTTATCCACGTTGCATTTCCGCTGCGTGCATTGTCAGGCAATTGACACAAACACAGAAGTGACTTTCGTGGTTTAATTCGGCAACGATTGCGGCAGGACCAAGGGAGTTCAGGTCGGCAAATAACGCGTACAAATTGCAATAAAGTTGATAACTCGTTGCGATATCAAGCCATAAAGACGCCAAAGTAGAACGCGCAACGTCATGACAGAGGGTGAGAGAGAGAGAGGGGGCACAGTAATTAATTGCAAATCATCTCTGATCTGCGCTTAATTACTCGGCAGGACGCAGATGCCGCGAATGCAGAGTGGAATCGTGAGAAATGGTGGGAAAAACGCGCAACATTGTGGCGGGCGCCGCCACCGCAAAAAGCGAGCAAACAGGCCGTAATTACCGGCCGTGATTAGAGCAGTGTGCGAATTAGTAATTACGCGGAGTGGCGGCGGGCCGGGTCGTGGTCCAGCAGCGGCGTCCGCATTTATCGGGGCGCTGGACGCGACTCCAATCTTCGCGCGCGCGAGCGCCTCAACCTCTTGCTCTTCTCCGTTCTTCGTCTTCTTCGGCGCCGAGCGCTGCCCGCACTTATAATCAAAATTACACATAATTATAAAATTTTTCCAAACGAAATGTTACAAATTGGTACTATGCATGCTCTTATTGTGTCTGCTGCATCGCCGGATCACGTGAGCAGCCCGCTCGCCGCCCCGTCAGACGCACGCTTTCTTACGATTTTCATTCCGATGTGAAACAATCCAGTTGATTGCATTAAATTGGTTCTTCATCAAATTCGCTCCTCTCTCCGTTTTACTAATAACCACACACGCGCTCTGCGCGCCATCTATGCGAAGAGCAAGGCAGGGGATGATATGTGGGGGTTAATAAAATCGCAGTCGTAGCTGTACCTGTTCGCTTTATTATGATGTAATACGTGCGTGCGGAGCATTTCCGCGCCGACTTCATTTCATCCCTCCGTGTGGCGTGCGCCCACCCCCACCCTCGCAGCCCGCCTGGCGCCCACACATCCCTCGCCGCGAGTGCGCCAACTTTTTTAATAAGGCGATATATTAAATTTCCCGCCGCGGTATTTTTCAATTTCAAATCTTATATAACTTTTGCCATCTTCTTCTTCTTCTTCTTCATCTTCTTCTCCTGCTTCTCATACAGGGGCGCCGGGACGACGGAGGCGCTCAGATGAATGAGCTTGGCGCCGGCGGCGTGTTGAATGGGGGGGTTGTAAAACGGTTACGCTACGTCAGCCGCGCTGCGGAACGCGGTCAAGGCAATAGGGGTGGCGGCCGGCTAGACGCCCAACTGACCAGGTGCACGCATTTGCAATCGGAATAATGACAATCCAGGTTGTGGAGAGCGATTCCCAGTAATTCGGCAAGAAATTGTCCATTACAGAATCGATGTCCTGTACGCCCTTGACTTGCCACGTGCTCGTGGCGATGGCGTCCTCGACTCGTTCGGCATTGTTTGCACGGCCGTGCTTGGCGTCTAATGTCTAATTAGAGTTCGTAAAACACGTGCAAGGTGCGGCCAGTCGCGCGCGTTTCGGGAAGAGCTGCGGGGGCGGCGGCGGTGGCGGCGGCGGCGTAATTATCGGCTCTAAAACGAGCAAATAACGTGCGCCGATCTGATAGCGGATGGCGCAGGGACGCTGCGAGCCTCATCGGCTGGTCACGCGTGAGCACGCATTGCCGCCCCCGCCGATCGCAGGGCGCAGGCACCGAAGACGGGGCGAGCGAGAGGCCAACGGTTTCTCGGCAAACAGCTCGCAGCGTAATTGCGTAATTACGTAATTAATCCGGCAAACACGGCGCGCGCGCTCGCTCGGTCGGATCACGTGGCAACAAATTGCCAGATTGAGACAATTCGCGACGAGGCCTTGGACGCGAAGCTAAGTCGCATGTCGCGCAGATTTGTTTGATTGAGAAAGGACGCGATTACCCATCTGCTCATCTTGATTAAAACCGTGGCAATCAGAGCAGAATTGAAAGCTAAGACACTGTGATGACGTCGATGTGTAACCATGATTCTAGCCGAATGCGCACGGCGAACTAATCCGAACATATTCGAATTGCGTCAAACGACGAATTGTAGCAGCAAATTTGAAAATAGTTGGATTTTCAAGAAAATAGAAAATGCTGGAAATTCCGGGTCACAACAGTTAGGTCAGAATGGTTTATGTTAGTCCAGAAAACTTTGTTAGCGGCAAATTTGAAAATGATACGAAAATCCACAAAAACAAGCAATTAAAAAAATGCAATGCAGGAAATTCGGGATAACAACAGTTACGGCAGAAAGGTTTATGTTAGTGCAGGAATTTTTGTTATCATCTACATGTCTGACATTTCAATTGACCGGCATTGCTGTTAGCAACGAATTCACCCGAGGGCCCACGACTGTTGACGAACCAATCCGAACAACGACGAATTGTAGCGACAAATTTGAAAATGGTAGGAAGATCCACAAACAACAAACGATTTTACAGAAAATACCAAATGCAGGAAATTCGGGGTTACATGAGTTATGCCGAACGGTTTGGGATAGTTCAGAAATCTTTGTTATAATCTTCATGTCTGATATCTCAATTGACTGGCATTGCTGTTAGCAATGTAGCGAATTGTAGCGGCAAATTTGAAAATGTTATGAAGATCCTCAGAAAACAAGCGAAATGAAAGGAAATGCAAAATCAATCGAGTTTTGGTAAATTCAATCCCAGGTTTAGCATTTTGTAATGCTATTCCGATCTTAGTATAATATACATTGAAAAATTGACTCAGCACCAAAATGCAGGAAATTCCGGGTCACAATATTTGTGCCGGAACGTTTTGGGATAGTGCCGAAATCTTTGTTATCGTTAGCAACGAAATCAACCGAAGTCCCACGAGTGTTGGCGAACCTCCTATCGCAGTGATTCTCAACCTTTTTTTTGTTGCGGCACATATTTAGCAATTTAAAAATTTGGCGGCACAGAAAGGAAAAGTTAACATGTAACATATTACAACATGTTACATGTTAAACCTATTTTTCTTTATAAATGATATAATTTAATAATGTTAACATTATTATTGTCAGTTTTAATAGATTTATTTAGTATGTTAGAATCTTGCATGGATTAGAACAAATAGATAAATTTACTTAGTAGGATAATTTGGCGTCACAGTGGTTGAGAATCACTGTCCTATCCGAACACGTGTGACTAGCCGCCGACAACGAATTATGGCGGCAAATTTGAAAATGGTAGGATTAAGTTCAGAAGGCGCCGAAAATTCTAGATGAAAACAGATGGGAAACAAGGCTGCGTTGTCAATGTACGCGGGTTCGAAAGTCGCGAGTCGCGTAATTAGTTTGGCGCGGTCACGTGTCCCACGTGGTGATGGATACGGCGAGGTGAGGCGAGGCGGAAGAATTCGCGCGCGGCACCGAATTTCGCAATTATTGCGTCGGAATCTAGCCGGACGGGTCGCGCGGCGTGCCATTTGTAATCTCACACAGCGCGACTGGATGCTGGACGCCGCATCTCCTTTTGCGTCGCGCCGCTCATCGGCATGGCGCATTCCTCAATCGCGCCCGCCGCCGTGTCCTCCAGCAGCAGGATCCTGTTCGCCGCAATTACGCCCGAATGCAGCCAGCCCCATAATTCAATCAAACGTCCAGCCGTCCCGACCGAATGGCGGCTGAGGTTATCTCAGAACTGCCGCAACCTACAATACTCATAACTTCAAATCGACCCCACCCCGATTCGCAAGTATTGACAGTAAACAAGGCACCGTTGGTAGGGGGTGCACGATGCGATTGGAATAATGAAGGGCGCACGACGCGTGTCGCGTACCTCTGCACATGCCGGCGGTATCCACGCGGACGTGGTGCACCCCGGGCGGGAAACGCAGCCGCCGCCGAAGAGGTCGCCGGCCAGGTGGCGCTCCTCCCCGTCACGCACAGCACAGCACAATGCGGCGTCCGCCACCAGGAGGGCGACGCACTGCTTCACGCACCACCAGCTCTCCTTCGCGTCCGCGTGCGGTCCTGGCGGCCACCGGCGATGCGAACGTGTGCCGGCGACGTCGGGGGCGGCGACGGCGGCGGCGGCGGCGGCGCGAACTGAAAACAATGTGGTGCAGGTGCCGCGACGGTCATAGAAGCCCGGACGGCGCGGACAACATTGCCGCGCGGCGGTAAAACTTGAACTATGTTGTTGATATATTCTTCGCCAGTAGGGGGCGGTTTGCGGAGTGGGGCGGCGGACGCGTCTGCCCCACCAGAGCACCGCTCGCGCGCGCGCCGCGCGACCGACCCGGCAATGGTGGGGGGCGATGGCGCAGCAGAGTGGGGACGCGCGCTCCGTACAGCATCTCGCCGCAGATTTGCAACAAATTCGCGATTTCTTCTTTATCGGCGCGCGCGCGCGCACGCCACCCCTACACCCCGCGTGCGATTCATTATGGCGCGCGCATCATGGCGGCGGCGGTGGCTAATTGCGTCCGTTTCGGCGCAATTAAAGGGCGCGCCGGAGGCGGCGGCGAAAACTTCGATAGTTTCGCCGACGCGCGGAAAGTGTCGCCGCGCAGCGGAGACGCTCGCAAGCAGACGCGTGATTTTTCCACGCCGCCCTCGCTGCCAGCAGATCCCTTTATTCGCATCGACTGCGAATCATTCCGGAAGTGCGTAACGAATTTTCGAGGGCCAATAATTAAATGCAGCGCAGGTGTTTGCCGGAAGTGGTAATTTGAGGCTGATTGCTGCACCCACAACGAAAGAAACAATCCGCGCTTCCGGAGCGCACGGCGTCTTCGTGTTTGCTCGTCGGCTGGCGTCGGAACGCCCCTGGGCGCACGCAGCAGAAGGCGACGACATCGCCGCCATGTAAATCGCGATTGCGATCAAATTGCCGGAACGGCCGAGAACGGGCGAGATGATTAATTAGGCAGACAATGGAAGCGCGAGGCGCGCCGTGAAATTACGACAAAACACCGGCGATTACAGGCTAATCTAATTAGCGGTTCTATCGCGCGCTAGGAATGCCCACACCCTGCGCTCTTATCTGATCGCTGGCGGCGCCGGACCAAGACGTCTTCGACGCCTATTTATTTACGCAGATTGCAACCCTTCGGATGGCTGGCTGCGCCCGAAACCGACACCTAGCCGACATAATGACCCATTCCTACGCAAAGGGAATGCAACCTGATGAAGTTATAGCGCATAATGTTAGGCGGCAATGAGATGCAGATAACTGGCCCATCAACCATCGGTTTACGAGCCTGCCAACTGGATGTATCGATTCCTAATCGCGCTGGAATGCTTAATTTCTGTCTTCTTGTCAACTTGTTTGCACCTTGTGCGCCAACGAGATGCAAACAAGGGCACTTGAAATGAATTACGCGAATTCGCCGCCCCCGACCGCGTAAATGCGGAAATCGCACTTAATCACCCCAGGAAACAGCCTCCGAGCGGCAATAATTACCATCAACTTCACTAGTCAGCGGTAATTAAGGCGCGCCGCCTGCTGCTCGACTCTGCATCTCAGGGGTCGCGCGCTCTCGACTTGCAAATCAGATGCGCGTCTTAAGGGCGCGTCTCTCTCTCTCTCTCATGTCGCTATTGATTGCGCGTTCATTATTTAACTGCAAATCACCTAATGGCGATCGTGCACATGCACATGCTGAGCTCACAAACTCGCCTGCTATTAAATTAATAGCGGCGCATGACAATCATGTGTCATTAGCGTGAATGCAGGGACGCAGGGAAAATCAATGCGTTTATCATTACGTCGAATTTTAGCCACGAGGACCGCAAGCCTAACCTATATTGCTCATTCGCAAATTGCCACATTGCAATTAAATCGGCTGCGATTTGGCGCACGCCGACGTAGGGGTGCGTAGGGGTGGCGGCGGCGGCGAAAGGGTTAAATGGGGGCGACGATGCAAATGATGCGCGCCGAGAGCTCGCAACATCCCGCAACGGGCCGGGCCGATGATGACGACGCGCAACAGGTCGCTGTTAATTACTGGCTGCGATCCCCCCATAATTAACCCTTTCGTCGGCGGCGCGGTATGCAAAGTTTCCCCCTCGCGTCGGCGGAGATTTTCAATTTCTAATTGCGCACGAGCGTATTGGACGTTTATTGCCTTGCTCTGGGGGATGCTGGATGACTTAATTAGCGGGTCGCAGGCGAAACAAAGCAGCGATCATTTAATTACGTGCGTGCTTACAATTTGATCGTCATCATTCGACTGCAATCAAATGAATTCGATAACGACTCCGATTGACGGCGACTCCAATTGTCGTAATTGCGTTATGAGAACACGATTTGCACGATATTTATGCTCGCGCGCAATTGTTTTCAATTACGGCTGAGATTGCGGCCGCCAGATGGCTGTAATTGATAATTTACGTTCGATTAGAATAAGGTCCTCGCCGACAAACGCGGCGCCGCAGCGAGAGGAGCGGAAACACCAGCAAGAAGTGCATTTACGAGTCCGACACCAAATGCAGATAAGATTAGCGAATCTGCGAATTATGCCATCTTTGCAAAGTCACTTTCTTATTCAAATTGCGCCTTTTCATTGGGTTTTGTAATACAGGACGGACAATTGGCTCCTGGTCGAAATGTTCGAAAGTAACCAGATGTCAAAAATATTCACTAAAAGGGTACCTGAAAAAAATCACACGGAAGAAAAGCAGAAAATCCAAAATAATAACAATTAAAACTTTGTATGTAGATCAAAAATTTAATTACAAATCACCAATGGGAAAGTCCAATTAAGTAATGTATATAGATCAAAATGATTATGATTTTTAATTGAAGGTCCAGATGTTTTGGAGAATATGATAAAAATATAAAGAAAAAAGTAGTCTTCTCCAATAGTAGTAGATAGTAGGAGATAAACTATTGGAGAAGACTACTTCTTTCTTTATATTTTTAATTATGATTTTCTCTTGATGCGATTTTCTCCTGTGTGATTTTCTCTTGTTTGATTTTTCACTGATATTGCATCAAAAATTTTGTGACTTGAAACACCATATTAGAATCCTTATCTCAAATATCTGAAATTTCGTTTGGAAACAATTATTGAAGGATGTAAGGGATAAATCGCATGAAAGAAAATCACACTGGAGGAAGTCACACAAAGAGAAGACAATAAATACCTTTACTGATATAGATTTAATTGAATTCTTATTAGTAATCTTGGAGTAAATTTATTTAAAGTGTTGTGATTTTGTAAAATATTCTTTGTTTCTGATGGTAAAAATATACACCAAAAATACAAAAATAACTGCACTTAAAATAAAATAATAAAAGATGAAAAATTATTAAGATATTTGTTGTCACGTGTCATTTTAATATTGTATTATCTCTCTGTGTGATTTTTTCCCTATGATTTTCTCTTGTATGATTTTTCCCTGATGATGCTTTAAATATTGTATTACTTGAAACACCATGTTAGAATCCATATCTGCTCTTTAAGTCTCCTTGCAAACTAGGCCTGAATAATTGAAATACTCATAAGAACATTATTTTGATGTTGATCATCAATTCATAATATCTATGATCTTTCAATTTCATCCCTGACGGTGAAATTTCGTTTGGAAACAATTATTGAAGGGTGTAAGCATTAAATCGAACGAAAGCAAATCACACAGAGAAAATAACATCCAATACTAAAATCAAACTATGTCAAAATTGCACTAAAACAATAAAGCTTTATGATTTTCTGAAATATTCTTTGCTTTTAATGGCAAAAATAACTACAAACTGGTATTTTTTGTCCTTTAACTTAGTGTGAATTTCTGCATGTGTGATTTTGTAATTGTTATTTTTTCACAAGTGATTTTATCCCCTGTCAATTGCATAATTTTGTACGTCTTTGATTTTGCTCTCATTTTTTAAAATTGAAACACTGAAAATCTCTTAGCACCCTACAAATACCCGATGACGCCAAAACATACATGATTACAGGAATCTGTAATTTCTGACATCTTTGCCTCTATCTAGACAGCCCTTCGTTTCTTTTTGTTCGTATCAGCACTGCGGTGTTTCCGCTTCTGACTCATGTTGATCAATTTACAAGGGCGAACGTCGAGGGCCTTGTGTAATTTCAATTTGTGTGTGTTCACCAGCAGTTCCCAACTGACGTCTTATTTCTCTCTTACCAAGCGAGAGTGCTTTGCGCAAAATTGCGAAACGAGAAACGTTTAGCATGGGTTGGGAACCGCTGGCAAGAGGAGGCTATCTTGGAGCAGCAACAAAATCGCCATTCGGGCGGCAATCAATGTTCGCGAAGCACTCAGCGCTAATTAATTACTTGGCGATGTTGATGACGTCTAGCCGGGCGGCGATAACGCCCGCTGCAGCGTAATAATATCCGCGCAATTAAGGGCGCAGATAATGGCAACGGTTGTTAATGATATTAGGTCGCGATTTAATAAGGAAATGCTGCGAGCCTCGGCCACCCCCAAGATCAAGACAAGCGCGATTTTTGCACGCCTCGCTGCGAGAGATAAAAATTAATTGCGTTATCAATCTGGCCGCGCCAGATTCGTTAATTAATCTGCGATCATTCGTGCCGTGCGCACCCCAAACGACTGCGATTGTTGCGAAAGATCGTTGCCAGCCGAAGCAGGGTGCGCGCTCATTAATTTTTTTTTCAGTTGCTCGGCTTGCTCGTTGGCTGGCGAATGCCGATAGGGGCTGAGTTCGGCGATCTACGTCTTATTTGCATTGCGTCTAATTGGCGCAGCAACCCCCATTGATCAATCACGTATCGATCGCGCGCATTCGAGTGTGTCGAATTTAATTATGGCGCATAAAAGCGGAATGCATTAGGCGATCCGCAGCCCCATCCACGACGGTGGCGGCGACAGCCTGGGGGTGGCGGGGGTTGAACTTTATTCCCGCAGCCGGCCTGCTCCCACACATGCCTTTCGGATGGCTTATGACCTTCTGCAGTACGGTGAACGTGCACACATACACACTCAGCGCGGGGGTGGTTTGGGTGGTGGCCAAGTCGACGTCGGGCTGTTTTAATTGCGGTTGGCTAAGATGGCGTGCATGCCACACTCGCACTTAGCACCGCGACGCGCTGCGTTTTTTGCTCGCCGCCACCCCCGCCGCCGCCACACATTGCGCCCTTTTTGCTGCGCTCGCCGGCCTTGTCGCACCCGCGGCGGCGGCGGCGCCACCGATCGATACTCGGCGGCTTCTCTCATGTTTTAAAAACATTAGGGCGAAGAATTGGAGGACGCGAATTCGCAAATTCGGCGCAATTCGGGGCGGAAGGGCGACGTTGGTTTCACGCCGCTGCGGCGACTTTTGCTGCCGCTTCCGGCTCGCAGCCGCATTGTGCCGATGCGGAAACGGCATGTCGCAGAGGTGCGGGAATAATTCCACATCCGACGCATGCGCGGCAGCAGCAAATGAGTAATAACGGCGATGGCGCAATTAAAATGCAATTAACGCGGCTGGCGAACGAACACGCACGAGAATCCATGCGTGTCCGGAGCGCGACGTCGTTGATTGCGTGCTGACGCTTTTGTCGTCGCCATGAATGAATCACAAGTGCAGGAAGCAGTAATTAAATCCACTCGTTGCGCGCCTAATTCCGACTGCATTATGATTGCTTATCCGGCGTTGCGCTGCCGCTGATCACACATGTGCTGCTCACCTCCTGCAACAAAAACAACACCTCATTGCAAACAATTCGATTCGACAAAGTTTGGCAACATCGCCATTCATATGCAAACAGTGACATTGTTGCCAAGTACTCAAATAGTCAGTGTGCGTAATCAGGCAGGACGGTTGTGGTACATCCACGATTGTGTAGGATTGACCCTTCGGCCAAATGACAATTCTCGCAATTATTAAAAAATTTAAATATTGTTTTAATTATTCAAACATAGTTGCGATACCAAGGTGTATATTTCATTATTCATGTGATTTATACACGTTGACAAACAATGAACCGGATGTTATCATAAAGGGCTAGGCAATACTTGTATTCGCCTAAGTTTGGCAACAACGCAATTCGTAGCTATGCTATATTGTTGCCAAGTGCCTAAAATTGATTTTTGTAGGCGTAATCAAGCAGGACGTTTGTGCTGAGAAATAATAAGCCAGATATTATGTAAAAAGAATTAGGCAATATTTGTATTCGCGTAAGTTTGGCAACACCGCCATTCATATGCAAAGAGTGACATTGTTGCCAAGTATCTAAAATAGTGAGTGTGTGTAATCAGGCAGGACGTTTGTGGTACGTCTACGATTGGTACACATTACGGATTGGCCCTTTGGTTGTATGACAATTCTCATAATATTTAACAATTTTTAAAAATTGGTGGCAACACCGCCATTCATATACTATGAGTAACATTGTTGCCAAGTGCCTCAATTACGTTCGATTGTATGCAATAATAATCAATTTTAAAAAACTTGTTTTAATTATTTATGTATAGTTGCGATTTCAAGCTATTGGGTTCAATCCCTAGCAGAGCGTTTTACTTTAAAATCCATTGTAGTCTACATCTTCACATATACATATATTTAATTATTCATGTGATTTACTTACGTTGAGAAACAATGAGCAAAATATTAAGAAAAAGGGCTTGGTAATGCTTGCATTGGCCTAAGTTTGGCAACAGCGCTGTTAATAGCTATGCTATGACAGACATTGTTGCCAAGTGCCTCAAATAGGTTCCAGTGTGCACAATAGTTATCAATTAAAAAAAACTTGTGTTAGTTATTCAAAGTATAGTTGCAACTTCAAGGTGTTGGGTTCAATCCCCAGCAGAGCGGTGTAGTTTAAAATGCATGGTGGTCTATATCCCCACTGAATGTCGTAAAAACACGAAAGCTATATAATAGTGTGGCATTTAATGAATTAGCGCGTGATTTGAGTCATCAGCTGAATCTATGCTGAATATTTCATTATCCGAATTAGTCTAATTGCTAGCGTAATTAGTGTTAATTGGTAAGCATAGTGGATACGCCCTGGCTCTTATTATTGCAATCCGCACCCAAGTCGGTGGTGCGGGGGAACAAAACGTCGCGTTTCAAGAAAACGCAAAGCCGTGTGAATCAATACGTAATTTGTGTCTTTGATTCAGCTGCTTGGCGTCCGCCCCGAACACGATAATGTTCGTAATGTTCGTCAGTTCGAGTCAATTAACAGCGCAGCCCCGTCGAATGTTTATATTTGCCCATTCCTCAGCGACCATTACGCTGCATTAGCATGATTGTCTCGCGCGATCGATGAAACATAATTTATGAGATTTGCGTTGATTTGGCCGAGCTGCAGTCGTCGGGGTGAAACCGATCGTGGCAGGCAGTTGGTTGATCATTTGCCATTTTGGCAGCAGTTGCGAATGCGCAATTGCGCGCATTGTCAGCGCCGAAATGACGCCGATTTCCAATCGGCATTATTGGCCCAGTGGGCGTTCGCGGATCGAACGTGTCAATACGCGATCTAACCCCTTTGCGCACCCCCTTCGACGAATGTGGCGAATTCATATTTATGCGCCGCGGGGACGGCAGCACGCATCCCCCGGCCGCGCTTTCGCTGCCCTTTTCGCCGGCGCGCATGTATTTCTAATGATCGCGTCAAGGGGTGCGCGCACCCTGCGACCGCGGTCGTGCCTGTCAAAGACATCGCAGGCAGACGCATCGCCGGAATGGGGCGAATACACCACCGCGGAATGACGTCGATGAGATAATCGGCGAATCGATTGATTCCGCTCGCCGCTTTAAATATTCATCCCTAACTGCCCTCCGTGGCGCGGAAATCAGTGGCGGTAATCATACGCCGGCCACCACCTCGTCCATTCCACCCCTGGATGCTTGTAATCTGGCTGTCAGTTGCGGTCCCGCCCTGCGCTCGATATTGATAGGCAAATGCCGGCCTAACCTCACCTGAGCGGAGCGCTACCCTTCGGCGCGCCGTCTCGAGTTCACAATCGCGCATCTGGCTAACGAATCCTTCAATTACGGTTTCATCAGCGCGCTCGCGCCCACCGAGGGAAACAAGGTCGCGCCGAAGGGTCGCGCGCACAATGCGAACGCCGGCAACCCTTAATTCACGCTCCGATTCTCAGGCGGAAGTGTCCCGATCATAATCCAGCCGGCCGCATCGGGTTCGCGTCGGAATGATCCGCCAATTGAAGATCGTCGGATGCGGGGTGCGTCCGGGGTGCGTAACCCAATGCCGCTTCCTTCGGTGTCGCGGCGCCGTAACTGACACTGCGATCGCAACCGTCCCCGAAATCGGACGCGATGCCATCGGCGAACAAGTTTCCAAGTTGGCGAACGCATCTTGGCGCGCCTGGGGGTGGCAGGGTGGCAGGGTGTGTGCGCACTTTTCCGCACTGCCGCAATCGATATATCGACTGGGCCAGTGGTCTACTTGTTGAGCGCCCCTTGACCGCCGGTCAGCCATCCGGTTGCACTTCATTCACATGTGCGGCGTCCGGGGGTGGCGGGGGCGGCGGCGGCGGCCACGTGGTCGGGCGCGGCGTCGCGTGTCGCGCACGCTGCTGCTTCCGGGTTCAGGCATTGTTGCTACCTGCGCATGCCGTTTGTTGCAAGTGCGTTCGCGGAAAGGGTGGCGTTTTGCATAATTTTGCATGCGCAAGACGCGTGCGAGACGCACGCCGGGTGCGGCGATAACACGCGTCCTTCGCCCGATTATACGACACGCTTGCGCTCGCCTTCCGGGTGCAATCGCTGCTTGTGCCAATTGTGCTCGCATGCTAATTCCATCATAAGGTGCATATTTATCAGGCGCGTCCTTGATGCCTTGTGCCTAAATATCAATCTTACAGCCCTCCTTCAAGCACATGCAAAGCAGGTATTAAAGGAAAGGGTGAATGGACTCTAGATTAACATTTCAAAATATTTAACTTCCATTTTAAGATCTATTTTCTCTATAATGAGTGGTAAAGAACGCCTGATAATTATGCAACTGAATTCCAAATGCAACATTTTTGCATATTTATCAGGCGCATCCTTAACGCCTTGTGCCTAAATAACAATCTTACAACCCTCCTTCAAGCACATGCAAAGCAGGTATTAAAGGAGAGGGTGAATGGACTCTAGATTAAGCATTTCAAAATATTTAACTTCCATTTTGAGATCTATTTTCTCTATTAAGAGTGAACGCCTGATAATTATGCAACTCTATGCGAAATGCATCATTTGTTGCATATTTATCAGGCGCATCCCAAATGCTTTGTGCATAAATAACAATCTTAGAGCCCTCCTTCAAGCCCATGCAAAGCAGGTATTATAGGAGAGGGTGAATGGTCTCTAGATTAAGCATTTCAAAATATTTAAGTTCCATTTTAAGATCTATTTTCTCTATTAAGAGTGAACGCCTGATAATTATGCAACTCAATGCGAAATGCATCATTTGTTGCATATTTATCAGGCGCGTCTTTAACGCATTGTGTCTCAATACCAATCTTATAACGCAGATAAAGCAGTTATTGAAGGAGAGGGTGAATGCAGTCCAGATTAAGCATTTCAGAATGTTTTTGCTCAAATTTAAAAGTATTTTATCTCAATAAAAGGGGGTCAAGAACGTCTGATAATTATGCAACGTATGCAACTTGCATCACATAGTGTCTCAATACTATTCTTAGAGCCCTCTTGCAAGCATATTGGAAACAGTTACCGAAAGAGATCCAGAATGCATTCCAGTTCAAAATGTTCATTTTTTCAATAAACAGTGGTAGAAAACGACTGATAATTATGAATTATATGAAATCCTTGATTGGTGCATATTTATCAGGCGCGTTTTAAACACATTCTGCAATTATTAAATTAAATTTGTTGCAAAACGTGATTTTTACTGCAATATCATTTATATCCCGACATTTACCTGCGTTTTATTACATGAGATCAAAGAAGAAGTATTGATTTTCAATTATTTTCAAAACCCGGAAATGAGTAGGAAAATATAGACGAACTAATTTGTAATTAATCAATCGCGGGTATTTTCAGCGGGGGCATAGAACAAAAGAGTGTGTCAGGTGGCAATTTGGATGCAGCGGAATGAATCATTGATAAGCGAGTTGAGGGCAGCGGGGTGCGCAATCAAAGCGATTCGCCGATTCTTCCACCACCCGAAGCCGAAGACCCGTTGTAATTCTGCACCGCCTAATATAATAATGCGCTGATGGTGGCCGGGGGCGGCCGGGGGGGTGGCCGCCACTGCGTTCGCTCGCATTATTTCTAACCAAATTATTGATTGAATCCGATTCATAATTATATTGTGCGCGCTGCGGGCGTCGGGAGCGCGGGCGGCGGCGGTGATTAGCAGCCCCACGGACTGATTGGTTCGCGTAGGGTTGAAAAAAATGACTCACCACGCAGGGTGTAAAGTATTGACTAAACAATTAGTGTGTGCCTGTGCATTAGTGCCACTACTTATGTTGATTACACATGCGGCGCAGTACGCGCGCGCAAAATTGCACCCCCACCCCCCACCCCTGCACCCCGCCGTCGACAATTAACGGTCGCCCTCAATGGCGATGCGTGCCGGTCAGAGAATTCATTAGCCGGACCTGCAACGCGGCTAATCTTCGCACAAAGACGCTCGCCACCGCCGGCGTCGCCACAGCCGGGGGATGAAAATCAATACGCCGCCGCACGCCCTGCCGGCCGCGAATAATTTTGCGTGCGTAATGTGTCATCCCTTGCGCGAGCGCGAATCATTTCCGTTCGATATCCGGCCGCAGGTAGCGATTATTGCCGATCATCGGAAAGGGGTATCCGACAAGGGGTGACACGGCGTGCCCCTCGAACACCTCGACGGATGCGGCGCGTTCGTTAGACGCGCCATTGTTCCACCACCGATCTTAAATGCCGGCGACAAAAGGACAATTTCTTATCAAAACCCAGGGGCGCGCGCGCAAACTTGCGGATTGCTGCACGTCAACTGGTCCGGAAGCGGACCGCACGAAGGGCTGGGGTGCACCGCATCGCAAAGGGTTGCAATTCGAACGGAATCATTATTTCCCACATAAACAACACGCTTCGGAAGCGTTCGAATTCCCGCTCACTCCGGCGATGTTGCCATTGCGAGCGACATTATTATCCAATCTCTCGCATGTGTAATGTGTAAGGGCTGTAATTGTTATATGGAAAACGAGTGGACATTTTGGAATTGTTGAGTTAATCCGCTGTTTGTTTCTTTTGCAGGTGAGTACGTCTGGCAACGCCGCCGCCGCTCAGCTGGTAGAGCCAGCCTGAGTCAAAGTCCACGTCATCGCGGGCGCTGCGTTCGCTGAGCGTTGAACTGGGCGGAAAACGCTGCGAATTGAGAGTGACCATGAGTCTGCAGTGCAGGAAAACACAGGCCACAGCTGCTGCGTGCTGCATTTGACAAGTGTTTACGCGACTGCATCGATTCCAAGCAATTACGACGTCCGAATTCCAAAGCACGCGAATTTGAGGTTAGCTGGTGAGTTGCACACGAATTTTCACGCGTTGCTTATGCTTTTACCTTATTGCAACATTTCGCACTGTTTGTTGCATTGTTGGTGAACTGGAACGGCTCGGGTTTACCGAGATGCTGAGATTTGCTGTTAATGCAGGCATGTTGGAGTGGCATAATTGGAATTGTCACGAGCTGCCGTGTGTTAGCTTACAGGCGGGCGACAGTTCGATTGACTCGTCAATCCAATGTTCATATTCATTCATTCTCACCTGAATTGCTACAAAATTCTCGCGTTGTGAATTGTGTATGCTAAGGTTTCCGTGGAAGGTGCTTGCAATATAATAAACGAACGAATTTGACCACTCGGTGACTGAGTGGTCAAAGTACAAAGTTGCGATACCGAAAGTGTTGGGTTCAATCCCCAGCCGGGCGTTATTTTTTAAAATCCATTTTTGGATCTGCAACCTCCGTCAAAACACGGCTACTGAGCCCCCCTCAGTGGAAAGAGTACGGTGTGAATATATATACAGTAAAATTCCGATATAGCAAATAACCCCGTTATAACGAATTTTTCACGTCGGTCCCTTGAAATTCGTTATATCGGGGTTTTACTGTATACGAATTTGCAGATTGTGAGTTTAATATGTTTATAGTCAGTGTCTTCATCAGGTAGGTGACAAATATTGCTGTAACATGGGTCCGCGGCTGTTTGTATATTGTTGAATTATTACGGTTATGTTACGACAGTGAACAAATTGTTGAGTGGGGATTTGTACAAGTTAATGTGAAATTTCTGTTGTTAATATGTAAAATTTGGAGGTTCTGATTGAAGGATTGTCCTTGAGCGATTAGATGCTTCGTATAGTTTGACTAGTTCTTTCCCTTCCTGATGCTACGATAGTGTTTATTTATGTACTCCTCAAAGGTTCTTCCAGTTTGTCCTATATATACTTTAGGGCAATCATTACAAGCTAGCAAGTAGACACCTGATTTGGTTTTCCTATCTGATATATCTTTACTATTGTTGATATGTCTGTCCTACTTTCATTGATGCGGGTCCCTCATATGTTAGTACCTTATAATTATTATTTTTAGATTTGGGAGTTGGGTATACGTGTTAAGCTTTGAGAATGGTTAAATCCAGGAAATTTATAGATTAATTTTGTTCCATTTCTAATGTGAATTTTATATTCAGCTGAATGGTATTTATAGGGTGTGCCAAAATTAACGCAAGATTCGAATTTCACTATATAAATCAAACCAATTACAATTTTTAATTATAAACCTGTGTTTTCTATCAGAATTACTGCGTGAATTTTGGGACACCTTATATTTAGTTATGGAAATGTTTTAATTGTTTGTGCATAGAAAACTGCAATTTAGTTAAGTTCTATTTCATTTCCGGTTCATTGGCATTGGCGCCAATTTCAAATTCGAACTTGAATTAGTAATCCAGTGACATCATAGCACACTTTCACATGAAGTGTTTCCGTTCAGCTGAAAACACTGAGGAATCGCACTTGCGAACAAGTGTTCAATAAATCGTCGAAATAGTTTGGGGGGCGATATAAATAGAAGCATAAAATCGGTATTGGAATTTTATATCTCGAGCAACAAATGCAACGACTGCCAAATCAGCTGACGCTGGAAAACAGACTTTCACTGCTGGTAGTAGAATCGAGAGTACAATTTCCTGGCAATTGTTGTTACCTGCAGATTTCCGAATGTGTATTCCACAAATGCCATGCGAGCAGCACGATAATCGGTTAGGTTCGTGATTAATGTTGCGGTATCAATTGCAATCGGCCGAATTCGTTTATCTGTTACTGGTTAAACTAGTAGGAGTTTTGCACTATAATTATGATTACGAATAGATCTGGAACAAGCGCGTAAAGTTAACGATTGGCAGCACTTTGCACTCGCCAAACTTGCGATCTCATTGCATTTGCTTCCATCGCGCACGCAAATTCGGAGCAACATAACGACCGCTGTCTGGTTGGGCGGAAGTGGCGGAAGTGGCGGCGGCGGCGACTAGAAGAGAACAAGCGCACTTTCGCAGTCGGCGATATTTTATCGCATCGCGATTCGATTCATCGAGCAATAAAGAGCGTTTCATTGCTTGTCGCTACAGGCTGCCTCCATCATCCGGATGGTCTCCCCCTTGCTCCGCCGGCGACTGCATCAATCGCGCTCATTATTTACCGTCCATCGCGGCGTTGCGCGAGGTTAGTAATCCGTTTTCCGGTGGCGCGCACACCACCCGCCAACTTTCGCCCATCCGGCCGGCTGTTGTCCGGCGAGCAAACTTTCCTCGCCGCACGTGTGTAATATCAAAGGCGCGCGCACTCGTCTGCAACCGCCACCCCCGCCGCCGCCGCCGCCACTTTGCGCTCGATTTTAATTAGAAAACTTCGCCACCACCGTCGCCGCCGCCGCCGTTATTTGTTGCAAATCTGCGCGCGGGATGGAAGCAAGCGCAATGACGCGCCCGGCCAATAATACCGAAGGAACGGAACGTTTAATTACAATAAAACTGATTGTAGCGTTCGTCAGCGCCGCCGACGCTGTTCTGGCGCCGGGGGCAGAGTGGCGTAGTTAGCACGCCCGCCGCCGCACATTTGCATGGCGCGCGATCGACCACCCCACTGCTGCCGCCGCCGATGCCGCTGCTGCTGCTGCCGCCCCCGCTGAGCGAGACACAATTCCTCGGCCGCTGCGCGCCTTCAGTTTTCCCCGATAGCGGCGGCGGCGGCGGCGGCGGAGGCGGCGAAATTGGCGAATCTTTGCATTTAAAACGCGCGCGCGACGGACAAAGGATAACGATGGCCGCATGTGTGGGTGCGGGCGAAAAACCGAGAGACGAAGATTAAAAGTACGCGAGCGCGCCGCCCCCGTGCGCCGCCGCCGCCGCCGCCGCCGCTGCAGCAGCGAAGGAATTGGAATTTTTAATGACGGCAGAGCAAACATCTGAGCTGCGCGGCGGCGTATCACACACACACACACAAACACACACATGAGATTATAGACGGCCGAATTTATCACGAAGGCGAGCGCCAGCGCCGCCGCCGCCGCCGCCGCCGCCAACGCTCCAGCTCGCTCCGTTGCGGCAGATTAAGCGCAGCTGAGTGAAATAGACTCACATTTCATTAAGGCCAGAGAGACGGAATGAAATTACACACGCTCGAAGAGGGACTAAGATACTGGCGGCGGGGGTGGCGGCGGCGGTGGCGGCGGCCGTGCGGCGCCGCGCTAGAGGGAGCGAGCAATATGCAAGTTAATTAATCGCCAAAGTAATGAGAAGAGAGCGCAGGCGCCGTCTTCGCCGTCGCCGCCACTGTTGGCAATGGTGGGGAGGCATGGATTATTATGGCAGGGGTGGACTTACAGCGCAGCGAATGCGACGTTGCATGACGGCGACGCATGAATCTGTTTAAACAATATGGGGTGGCGGCACTGCACACGTGACTGCACACATTCACTCACACACACACATGCACAGAGCAGAGGCTTGGCGGCCGCGCACTCGCCGGCCGGGGTCGCACAGGGTGGTTGGCACTCGCGCGCCCTTCTGGCTGAAGGTTCGAGGTTGCGATGCGGCGAGCACGTTGCGAGTGAATCCACGTGTTCGAATCCTGCTCGCTGATGCTGCTGCTGCTAGTGATCAGCCACTCACTCACTCACTCACTCACTCGCACTCTCGCTCTCTCTCTCTCTCTCTCTTTTGTTGCGCAATTCCAGCACTTGTTGCACTCGTTGTTTTGCTCACTCGCGCAATCGCGTTAAATTCGCCCGACTCTTGAGCGCGCTGCGATCGCGCGTCCCGCTCCGGCGTGCTGCATCCATGACATGCGGAGATGGTCTGGCCAGTGCACCGCTGACCAGTTGGCGCGGCAGCGGCCGTAATTACTCTCCTCCCGGCGCGCTGAGAGGGGGATCATTTGCGCTAACAATGCGGAGCGAGCAGATGTGGTGTGCGTCGGCCACCCCCGCTGCCGACCGACGCGATTTCGGCGCTCGCGATCTTCGGCATCGCTAAATTATCAGCGCGCTTGCTGGAGGGTGGTAGGGGGTGCAGTAGGCGCGCGCGCGCGCACGCAATGCGGTGGTGCGTTCACTAGATCAACGAGCATCCCCAGTCTCGCCCCAATTGCGACGCCGGCGATCGCACGAGAAATCAATAATTGCTCTTGCAAATGCGGCGTCCGCCAGCCACCCTCTCGCCGTCGCAGTCGCGTCGCCCCGTCCAGCATGCAATTGATTGATTTCGAGCGCATCTGACGCGCGGCTCCCATTTCGGGGCGGCTGCCTGCCTGCCTGCCTGCGCCATCGGCATCGGCGGCGAGATTGCGAGATGAGCGCGCGGCCGCGCGGCGGCTGCTCCTGACGCGGATGCTGCCGACTGGCGGCGGCCCAAAGTGGGGAGCATTTGCATACCGGTAGGTGACAACTCGCGGAGGCGGAGCTTGATCATCCAATCGCGGATTTTATTCGCGAGCCGCATTGCTGATCCCGCATGGTTCCCAAACGCGCTCCGCTCGCCACCCACGCGCGATTGTCTCTCAGACTCATTGCGAGTACGCATATCGATGCCCATGAGTTATCATTCGCTGCCTGCGCCATCTACCGCCATCTAGCGACGGCTTTCGCCGCGCGCGAATTTCGAACATGAGGAGGTGGGAGGCGGAACGTAAAGCATGTTGATTTCTCCCGTTTCATTGCCATGCCATTGTTCGACATGCTGAATCTAGGTCAAATGTCATTTCCGTACACAATGTTGACAATGTCCTCAAATTAAAGCTGCGAGTTGTTTATACATTCAGATATCAACGCGAAATAATCATATTCCTGGAATAATGGTGATCGCAATGGCAGAGTAACGAGTGCGAGAGAGATGGAAGCAGGAAGTAGGAGTGAAGACAGCGAACCGGTGGCGGAGGAGTCTTAATTTTAGAATGCGTCTCAATTAAAATATGAAAGGCGCGCGCGCGCGGCGGGTGCGCATGCGCGCTTTAGCGGATTCCATCAAGCGGCGCATTTAATTATAAAATGAAGCGCGCGCGTTGCGTAAACGCACAAAACGCAATAAAATCGCGCTCGATTTACCGCCGAGTGCGAATCTCGCCGGCGGCGGCGGCGCACCAGCTATTAATAGATGGCGCGGCGCGTAAATATAGCGCCACCCTCGGCGCGCAGTGCGCAATCAATTTATTAATTTTCCGCCGCGAATTATTCACAATTATCCGCACACGAGATGTCTCGGTTGACTCTCGCTGTTGACTCTTTGCCAGCGCAGTGATAGTGGCGCACAAATCAATTATCGCCCAGCTGCTTGCGCCTCTCCAGCATCCTCTTCATTCTTCGGCGCGGCGGCGCGTGGGCGGCCGCGAAACGCGTCTTCTAATTATACTTGGAATCAGCGCGTCTGCATCCGCTTCAGATCTGCGCGTGGCTATTATTGTACAATATTACTAACGATGATCTAATTAGTTCGCAGCGGCACGAGGCCAAATGTGGTTGCCATCGCGAATTCGCGCGATTCTTGTCGCTAATAAATTCGCCGTAATGATTCGGCGAGCGATTTGGAGCGCGATCAAAAGTGCGTTCGTTGTTGTTCTTGGCTGCCTGACCTAGTAACAATGCGAAGTCGCATATTCTCGGCGTTTTTAATTGCCAAGCGCACTGCTATTCTCGGCGCGGACGGCTTTACAGCGCGACAATGTTTTTATCCCACTAATAATAACTCGAATGAATTGCGTTTTTGATTGCACTTGATTGTAATTTACATCTGCTGGCAGATTCGCAGCCGTTCCAAACGACAGTTTTACTTCAATTCATGCCACTTGCACGTGATTTCCAACTCACGCAAACTTCGTGCTGCTACTTTCATCTAATTTACAATTTGTTTGCTTCAAAACAATACAAATTTATTCATTTGCTTGGGTTTTATCCAATCGTTTGCTACTGTTCGGCAACGGACGGAGACACGGCGTTCAAGGCGCATGCGCGGAAGACAGATGTCGGTCGCTATTGCGGTGCCGTTTGTCATGAAATGTGTTGGTTTTTTCGCTATAACTTTCGAACCATGTGGTTTTCTCAAATTGGCTTTCTTTTCACATTGTCTTAGGAGTACAGGGAACATGCCTAATATTTTATTTCAATTGAATTATTAGTATTTTGTGAGGAGATCCCATACATACACACAGCAGACGGATGGACATACATATCTAACTATTCTAATGGTGAAATATCAACAGAATCATTTTTAGTCTTAAAATCATATTTTCAAAATAAAAATTTAGGAAAAACTAGACGATTAAAGGCCCATTTACCAATTACACTTATTTTCTAACTCACTGCAAATTTCTATTGTTTATCTTCAACTAATTGACAATTTGTTCAAAATAGTTTATTAATTAGATACATTCTAATTGGCTTAAAAATGAAATATCAAGAAAATCATATTTTTATAACAATATCATATTTTTATAACAAGAAATGGAAGAAAATGAGATCTAATCTTGAAATCAAAATCAAATTTAACAAGAAATTTAACACTAAAGCCCCATTTTCCACTTACACGTGATTTCCAATTCACTGCAAATTTCTATTTTAGATTAACATCTAATCAAAATTTATCTGCCCTAAAACAATATGAATTTCTTAATTAATAAAAAATCTAAGCTGATTAATAGTGAAATATTAACAGAACCATTTTTTATTGTTAAGATCACAAGAGAAGGGGAAAAAACGAAGTCTAACCTTGGAATCAAAATAAAATTTGACAAGAAATTCAACGATTAAAGCCTCATTAACCACTTACACGCGATTTTCAACTCAATGCAAATTACCAATTTTTGTTTTAAGTTTAATTCACAAATTGCCTGAACACAATATGAAACTAGTAATTAACAACACTAGCAACATAACGATTAAAGCCCAATCGAACTCACTACAGATCTCGACTTACCACTTTTCTCTTTGGCATAATGGAAACTGCCAAGAAAATAGAAAAAATGAGGTGTAACCTTAAAATCCGCACCAGATTCACACGAATCTCAGCGATTAAAGCCCCATTCGCAACGGAGACGCTTAATTTACATGCATAATAACTAAAAATGCCGTACATTAAGCCGATAGAGATCTACATGGACGATCGGAAAGCATTGCCCAACCCCCTGCCACTTGGAGTGTTCATTTGGCTGCCGACTCTGCCGCTGGCGGCAATTTTCGGTACAACTTCATGCATCAAGTCATACAGCGTAATTCATTGCGTTTCCGCAAACCGTTGCCTCACGTGCGTTCTCCCCTCGCGCACCGCCTCCCCGCCCTGCCCCGCACCCCGACATCACGAATCGCATTCAAATCGCATCTGACAAAAGATGTCGTTTAATTATCGCGCTCGGCCGCAACATTCCCATGAGCTCCCAGCTTATAATTACTTCACACCCTCGACGGACCGGCCCAGGGCGCAGTGAGACAATTCGCGCGCCTCGCCCCTCTCACTCTCTCTCTCGCGCCCGCCGAGTGACCTTTGCATACGCGGCGGCAATCTGGATGTGTTTCTGTGCAAACACAAGCAAGTTGACCGCCGCATTCCTCCCAGGACGACGCAGCCCGATGCCATTATCATGCAAATGCGACCGCCGCCGTCCAGGTGTTGCTGGTCACGCTTGCATTCTCGCTGGAGCCCGCCGTCCCTTCGCCCTTGGCGCGCGGACGCGGCCCTCGCTGTCATCGCGCTCTCTGGCGACACTCGGAAAACCATCATTTCGCTTGCGCCCAAATTCATGCTGCAGTGATTGCATTCGCACCACCACCACCCTCTGAGAGGGTTGCCGTTCGCCAGCTTGTAATTTATGTTTTAATCACTGCACTTTGAGGTGCACGCCATGCTGATTACGTCACACTGTATACAGCTGCGATGAAATATCAGCGTTAGAGTTCAATCACGTGTCATTCGCCGTTAATTAAATCTACAAAATGGCCGGAGGGCGATTAAACCACGAGGTCAAATGCCTGCGCCGCACGAACACGCTACCATATTTAATTACTGATCATGCATATTGCATCTACCACTCCATGTTCACCTTTTTACACATTTTTGGAGAATCATGTCGTCTCTTTTTCTTATTAATATCGCACTTCAAGTGTCATTTGTTTCATGCTCTTGTAACTGGCCACAAAACGCAACGAAAGGAGCAGCCACAAAGGCGACAATAGGCTGCAGAGAGACAGGTGAGCAGAGCAAGCGCACAACAATTGTGACGTCATTTCCGGCAATTAGTGCGGTCGCTCATTAGCTCGATGCATCGATAATTAGAATTAATGCGGCACGGAGGCAGACGCAGACGAATGCCATTTCATGAAAAAAAAACAGGCAGAAAAGGCGCACCATTATGCATGAGCGACGCCGCCACCACCCTCCGACCCCCGGCCGCAAGGCGTACGTGTGCGGTTTTATTGTTCTCGCGTTATTATGCGCCATCTTGCGTAATCACATTCGTGTGATGCCGGCAATTAGCTCGCATTTCCCATTGCGGTTGTTGCTCAATCCGCATACGCGCCCATTGCTTTCTTTTTTTATATTATTTGCCATTTGAGCGTTGCCCACCCCTGAGCTAGTCCATGCCGCAGTGTAAAATGCAAACTATGCCGTGATTGGAAGTAATTATGGCGGCAATCGGCGAGCGAAATAATGAAAAGAAAACAGCAAGCGAATGAATTTCCCGCCGTAACTCTTCCGCCACCCCCTGACGTGCCGGCAGGCACTTGCACATTATGCAAATGGCGCTGAAATTTAATTCGCCGCTAATTTTCATTGCCAGACGTTTTCACCTTTCCGCGAGGGGGCAGATGCGGAGTGCGCCGACATGCAAGGCATTCAATTAAGTGGTGGATTTAATTAACGCCGACGCTGTCTGCCATCCCAGCGAAAATGCGCGCATTTGTTAATTGCGAACGTTTTGGTGACGGCGCTGGTGGCGGGGGCGGCGATCAATGTCTGCTGCGAACCACAATTAATTGTTGCCTGCTTGGATTTAATTAAAGCGCAAAGTTCGCGTGCGCCTCCGCTGCGGGGGCGGCAATTATAAAGCTGGCCATTTATTTGCGGCGCGATCGAGTTCTAGATGCAATTTGCCTTGTTTTTCCGATTTGTTTCTTCATCGCACTCGAATGGCAACGATTTTAAGCGAGAAACTCGCAAATACCGAGCGGAAATGCGAGGAAAGGTGAGGCGAGTAATTGCATGTAGGGCAGAATGGCATTACGTGCATTTTTTCCTACCACCCCTTAATGCTCGCCGCAGCGTCGGCGTTACGCGAGTGCAACGCGTGCGTGGAAAGATAGAATTGGTGAAGGTGGAGCGTTGAGCCGGCTCTGGCTCGCCGATTACACGCGTACCAAATGAGACATGCGCATTAGGCTAGGAATGAGAACGCTCACAATGAATTCAAACAAAATCGGGGCGCGCCGCATTAATTGCCTGCCGGCCGCAATCAAGAAGTGAGCGTGATACAATGCGATGCAAATTGCGCCGCAAGATGCGCTTATGAATGTTCGCGAAACGCTCCGTATGGCTGTAATTATCGACTTGATTTTTATTGTTCTGCGCGTCACAAATGACTGTGTGTTTCGTCTCTAATGTCCGGCGTTGGCACGACGTGTGTTCCATCATGCTCTTCGTCTGCATTCACACTTGACTTCACACGCCCGCGACGACGTGGGATGATGACGTGGCTAGCGGATGCATTGTCCGCATGCGACCAAATTCGGCACAATTCATTAATTGCTATTTTTGCCATTTCCCCAACAATGCTCCACCAGGAATCGAACCCAACACACTCTAACCGCATCTTGCTCAGTAGACTACCGAGCAGTTCTTCCTGATTCAAATGATGGCCATTTCCCTTTAAATTTGCATTGTTTAGTCGAATCAGAATAAGAATTAAATTACTACAAATAACTACATTTTGCACACCTCCTAACCTAACCTATTGTATATCGACAGGAGTACAGGTACCTCAGATTACCCCACTTTTGTGGGCCGCAAAATTCCTGGAGTGACCCAAAATTTACGCAAGAAGTAATTTTGATAAAAATCACAGGTTTATAATGAAAAATTGTATTTTTTTAATTGATTTATATAGTGAAATTCAAATCTTGCGTGAATTTTGGAACGCCCTGTATAATTATGTTCAGAAAAGCGTACTTTCTTAGAATCGAAAACTTACTTTTATGCCGCCAGTTGGCTCGCATTTGTCACCAAAGCGTAGAAAAATAGATTGGTTTAATGATAGTTATAGACAGGGCCGGCTCCAGGTGGAAGTAATCGAAACTATGCCATTGCGGTATAATGCAACGGACAAGACCCGATATCTGATGACGCTATCTCGGGTATTCCCCGTACCTGTCCACTGCCTCATAATGAAATCATTTTATCAAATTTTGTTTCTTTGAATAGCGTCAATAACTGTGCTTGCATCAGGGCGCCTAAATGCTGGAGCCGGCACTGGTTATAGGTGTCTAAATAGTTTTTACACTTATCTTGTTCCTTGTGTACCACCAAGAAAAAAATGGTTGAGAATCACTGCCCTGAACTTTCACAAACAGTTCGTTCTTGAAATGTTTCAAAGTTCCATTGTGTCGGATTCTTCAAATTATTGAAATATTCTAACCGAATTCCTATCTTAAAGAAATGAATTGGGATTAGAGATAACACAAGATTGAAACTAGGTTAACCTCTTGATCTTGATGCGTCTCGAATGATGAACTAAAATTTAGCCGGCGGAGGTAATAATTAATGAAGCAAGCGTGACGCGTTAATTGAAATACGAGTTGTAAGCGCCGAGTTGTAAGGCAGATGGTGGAGGCTGCGACCTGAAGGCGCATTAAGCCATTAAAAATAGTTGCGACTGAAGCTCTGCTCATGCACCGCGTCCAGTGAGAGGTTAGGAAGAGGAAGACGATTGGCGTAGTGTCCACACTTGATTGAGGTCGAATGAGAGTGACACTCGGAGGAAAATACAAACAATTAGGCAGCGCAGGAGGACAGCAGTGCGTCCTGGCTGGGCTCTGGGCTCTGGGCTGGTGGCGACACGTGCCTGCGTGATCACGTCCGCTGTCCACCGGGATGGGAGAGGTGCGCGCGTGTATGTTTGTCCGCAAATAACCGCGCGGCGCCGAGATGAACTCGACACAAACATATCTAATGGCTCTAATTTCATTAAGCCGCCCCGATCTAATTAACGCTTCCTATTCCGACTTATTGAGTTTGCTCGCGTCGCCGACGCCACTTAATTGCATTTCTGACCGCCGCGTCCTCGCCGCCCACGACCGCGTTGCGTGTGCATGCGAAGGATGTGCCAAATGAGGACGGGGGCTAATTGCTTTCGTAATTATTTGACGCTCTGCTTAAAATACGACCGACTTGGCAGCGCTCACAAAAAATACACTCAAGCCTTCCTATTCGCGATCGCATCCTGCTATTCGCGGAGGAACATTTCGTTATTCGCGGATTGATTTCCTGCGACCAAACGAAGGATCGGTTCCTCAGAAAACCGAGTAAATTGAAAATGCACCAAAAGACAGCAAATAGATACAGTAAAACCTCGATTTTCAATGAAGCAAATGAAAATTCGCTAAATCGGCTTTATCATAACAAAAAAATAACTCGTTTATATGTTCATACAACTGTATACAATACAATAATCTTTACAAGTTTCATAAAATTTCAATCTTAGGAATTTTACGATACTCGCTACAGCGAACACGTCATAAAATACTTCGTTAAACCAAGGAGATTAAAATGGCTTAGTGTTATTCATAAAATCGACATTTTTACACTTTTAAACGCCAAATCGTCAATTATTTGCTAAATCGGGTTTCTACTGTATATCTCAATGACACTTTAATAACATGAAATGTTTAGAAACTATTTCAGATGGATGAATTGGTATTAAAATTGGTAATTTACAATTAAATTTGCATTTTGCTCAAATCATTATATACCTCCTCATTATGAGATCATCATTATTAATAAGTCATAAGAATTTGGCAGTTTGCAGTTTTGCAATAGTATTTACAATACTCCCTACAGCGAATACGTCATAAAACTACTTCAATTCCATGAAAAATTACAAATTGGACGTTCCTCGAATGTTCTTGTCCCAATAAAGTTCGTTAAATCCACGAGGCTAACATGCCTTAGTTTTATGCGCAAAATCGAGATTTTAGCAAGGTACCTGCATTTTTATACGTTAAATCGGGATTATATGCTAGATCGGGATTCTACTGTATATATATCTCAATGACACTTTAATAGAATGGATAGCATAGAAACGATTTCAGATCGATGAATTGGTAATCAAATGTTTATATACCTCCTCATTATGAGATCATCATCTATTAATATTACAATGAAACTGGAACATTCGGCTTATTTTGTTCAAAATGTTTACTCAATTTTCTTTTTCTTGGATATATCTTTGAAACTATCATGTAAATCGAGGGTAAGTGCATTTGAAAAGTCGTGTTAAAGTGAAAATTTGGCATAAAAGATCCTGTAAATTGTGGGTATGGAAGGTATGACTTTTGTTGTAAAATATTGTCGGTGGAAGCATATTCGATATTCGCGGTTTCCGTCTGCGAATTGACTGCATCTGCTGGTGCGCCGTTTGTTTGAGCTAATGAAATCAATGCGTGGATTTATGCGCATTGGGCGAGTGTCAGAAAGGCATAAAACACAGAGAGGCGCGAAGGCTCGAAATTTCGCCATCTTTATGCGCGCCTCGTAAAAGTCGCACTCGGCTCAAGACGGCCGGCGGCCACATTCCAGCGGCCGATAAAAACGTCTTTAATTTCGCCTTTACATTTTAGCTCTAATAACATATCCATGTTGCGTGCTTCAGCACCCATCTCGCCAACGCTCGCAATCGCAACGCGACAAACATTTCGCGATTTGCCGCAGCTCGCTTTCGCTCTCAGCCAGCATCTGCGACAGGGTGCAACTGTACCGCTCCGCGCATTGTTGTCGCAGCCGGGCGTAATTAGCGTAATTATGCGCTCATTTAGGCGTCATTATTTTCGCATTAATTTCACAGTGCTCTGAATGACCGGCGACTCGTTTCGCCCGCGCTTTTTCCACCTCTGTTGTCACGCTGAGTGGGCAACCACATGAACAAATCCAATCGTTGTTCCAGCAAACAATTAAACGTTCCACTTCACCTCGCCCGCGTGTTTGCCAAGTTTCCCACTCGCCCGCCGTTGCCGCTGCGCGCCCGTTTTCGCGAAGACACCCTGTATATGCGCGCATCATAATCATCAGCCGCGTAACAATGGCGTGTAATTATCGTCAGCGCACGCACGTCGCATTTGTGTACGATGACAATAGACAAAATGACATTGGCGTGCGTGTGAGAGAGACCATTCTTAGCCTCATTTTTAATTAGCGTAATTTGCCAATCTCCGCTAAACGGAAGCGCCGTCAGCATGCCGCTGCGGCGATGAGCATCTAATTGTTGTAATCACGTGCTTCTTTGCCGCCGCAATTAAGATACAACGCAGATAGTTCCGAGCGGACACCTTCGCCGCACACGGACATTAATTAATTGCGCGTGCGGCTAATTAGCGCCGTCGCGATGATGCATTAGCTAATTACAGCATCAGCGCCGCGTGGACATAACTCATAACTACGGCCGGAATCAGTTTGCACCTGCGCTAGCCGCAGGGTGTTAATTAGTCCACGTTGCTACTTGTTAATTAACCCTACGTTGCAACGGCGCGCGCAATAATGATGCTCATTATCGTTATTATCATCGTCCTATGCGTATAAAATCATATTGTCAATAGGGGTGAGACTTGCGTGCGCCACAATTGAAGAAAGTCGTGTTACTTTCACATACAAAGATACAGTGTGTCCCTCATCAGTCTACCCTCAGTTGTTGCTGTGCAACGCCGCTGTTTGTGTAATTTTAGCAATTCGGACGTTTCGTGTCATAATGGCAACAGCGCCACCGCCGCCCCCAATGCCGCCGCAGTGCGCTGTAATTTATGGCGTTCGGGCAGCGGGCCGAATTATGTAGAATTATTCATAATCCGCGGCGAGAGTGCGGAAGCGTGCCAGCAGTTGGCGGCGGCGATTTTCGGCCGAAATAGAAACAATGACACATGGCTGTTAGGGCGGCGCGATAACGGGCGGCGGTTAGGCGGTTAGGCATATGTGTTTTGCTAATCTCGCGCTTAATCGCCGAGTGCGCTCGCGCATGCAGCGACGGGGGTAGGCGCCGCTCCTGCCTGCATACGATACTAATTCGCCACCCCAGCGGCGGGACAATTAACGCTCGCTGGCGAGGGTCAGCGCGCCCGAAACCGGAATTGCAGACACTTGAAGCAGACGCATATCATTAGCGCACAAATCTCGCCGTCCGGCACCCCTTTGGCTATCTGCGTTCTGCATCGCTGCGCGACCCCTTGGAGCGCTCGCTTTGTTTGGAATACCTGCTTGAGCTTGTTTTTATCGCTGTAGCATTGTTTCAATCGCTGCCGTTTGCGAACACTCGGTAGAAGGCTGTCGCTATTCATGGCATTTGTGAACGAGATTGGCCAGGGAAGAGGGTCGGAAGGCACTTCTCAAGCGGTCCAGTTTGCCAGCGGGTAAAGTGCGCGCGGCGAAACAAAGGAGCCAGTTTTTCGTGCAATGAGGCCATTGTCTTGACCGACATGGGAACAGTTGGTCACACGCGGACGTGCCAGCGGAAGGGTGGCAGTTGGCATCGATTTTTCGGTCGCGGTAATTGACCGCGGGGGACGCCATGGGAAAGCGGAAAGCGCGCGTGTGTGGGTCAATAAATTAGCAAATTAGGCCACGTCGGAGACGGATGGACGGCGGAATGAAGGGCTCCGGTAATCAAGGAGTTCATTAGTCACCAGCTCGAAGAGCGATTGCTCGCGCCCTGTAAGCCAGGCGTTAATTAAGCACTGTCCACTAACGCTGGACCAGCTACAGCAAGAGAAATTAGAAGAAAAGTCCAAGTTGCAGACTCGATTTTTTTAATTGGATAATGATAACGGATCTAAGTATCTCTGCTTTTCCTTAGGAGAAACGATAAGTAGTTGATCTTGATTTGCAAACTCCTTAAGGTGACCTTCAACTTATGCCATTAATTACTTTGTCACTACTTGACATTCTAAGCCTATAAAATTATCACTCTATAGAATTTCAAAGGGTAGTCGCTCCAAATTTGTATTTTATTCTCGCAAAACTGTTTTCTGCGATCGAAAAAAATTAGAAGCAAAGTGGAAATTACAAATTCACTTTAATTAATAGATCTAAGGACTGCTTCAGTATGGAAATCTATAAGATGACTCATTTCAATCACTTCTGCCACTTTGTCTAATGACTAATGGTATTAATTGCTTTATCACTTTTTGCCATATCATTGGCATTTTATAGAATTCCAAACGCTGACCTATTCAAATTCTTTCTTCTATCTTTCGCAATGACCAATGGCAATAATTTCCTTATCACTTGCCATAAAATCGTCACTATTTGGAATTTCCAATTATTTTATTCTTGCTGCAAAGTACAAGAGATTGGAAAGAGAGTGGAAGTTGAGAAGTTGAATTTAAAAAAATTTGATTTCAAATAATGGGTCTAAGAATGGGAACGTCCACAATGGATGATTTCAGGTTCTTGTTGGATGCTCTCTACAGTGAGTTATTTCAAGCCCTTCGCCAACTTTTCTAGTCCCTAATGCCATTAATGGCTTTATCACCTCTGGCCATACCATTTTTGTCATAAAATTGGCATTTTATAGAATTCCAAACGGTGACCTATTCAAATTCTTTCTTCTATCTTTTGTAATGACCAATGGCAATAATTTCCTTATCACGTGCCATAATATCGTCATTTTTTGGAATTTCAAATTATTTTATTCTTTAAAAAATTGGATTTCAAATAATAGTTCTAAGAATGGGAACGTCCACAATGGATGATTTCAGGTTCTTGTTGGATGCTCTCTACAGTGAGTTATTTCAAGCCCTTCACCAACTTTTCTAGTCCCTAATGCCATTAATGGCTTTATCACCTCTGGCCATACCATTTTTTGTCATAAAATTGGCATTTTATAGAATTCCAAATGGTGACCTATTCAAGAACTTTTGTAATGACAAATTGCAATAATTATTAGTGTTCAGAATTTCAGTTGTTATTTTATTCTTGCTGAAAAGCACAATAGATTAGACACAGACTGAAAGTTGGGAAATTGATTTTCAAAAATTGGATTTCAAATAATGGGTCTAAGAATGGGAACGTCCACAATGGATGATTTCAGGTTCTTGTTGGATGACCTATAAAGTGTCAATCCCTTCGCCAACTTTTCTAGTCCCTAATAGCATTAATGTCTTTATCACTTCTGGTCATACCACTTTTTACCATAAAATTGACACTTTATAGAAATCCAAATGGGGACCTTTTCAAGAACTTTTCTAATGACAAATTGCAATAATTATTAGTGTTCAGAATTTCAGTTGTTATTTTAATCTTGCTGAAAAGCACAATAGATTAGACACAGAGTGAAAGTTGGGAAATTGATTTTCAAAAATTGGATTTCAAATAATGGGTCTAAGAATGGGAACGTCCACAATGGATGATTTCAGGTTCTTGTTGGATGACCTATAAAGTGTCAATCCCTTCGCCAGCTTTTCTTGTCCCTAATGGCATTAATGGCTTTATCACTTCTGGTCATACCATTTTTTACCATAAAATTGACACTTTATAGAAATCCAAATTGTGATCTATTCAAGAACTTTTCTAATGACAAATTGCAATAATTATTAGTGTTCAGAATTTCAATAGTTATTTTTATTCTTGCTGCAAAACACAATAGATTAGAACCAGAGTGGAAGTAGAGAAGTTGAATTTTAAAAAATGGGTTTTTCAAATAATGGATGTAAGAATGGGAACGTCCACAATGGATGATTTCAAGTTCTTGTTGGATAACCTCTGAAGTGAGTTATTTCACTCCCTTCGCCACCTTTTCTATTCCCTAATGGCATTAATGACTTTATCACTAGGTAATTGTCACTTTACAAACGGTTTGCACCGGAAGCGTCCCCCGCAATCGCATTTGTCCTCATTTGGCAAGCAGCTAATGAAACGAAGCAATCTCAATTCGCGCAAACTGAAATAAATACGAAACTCTTTCTGTTTGCCTGCGAATGCGCGCAGCTCCCATCGGCAAATGTAAATTAACGATCGCTTCTTCTGCCGATTGTGTTTACATCGCACTGGACGTGCTTTTAATTGGCGCGCTGATGCGATGCCAGGAAATCAATCAGAGTGATGAATTTAATTCGAGAATCGCACATGTGCGCGCAGATTCGGCGAATCATCATTCGCCTTGCGTCACTCTGCAAAATAGAATCAAATTCTTTGCATCGGCAAAACTTAATTTCGCCGCTCGTTAAGCGCATGCGCGCGTATGTGTGCTGCACGTGTGACTAAAATTAACGCAAACTCGCCGTCTCTACTCAGCGACCTGCGAGTGTAGGAGTTGCCTATTTATAGGATTACATCGGCTAATGTCCATGAATCCGATTGTTTCTCGTCCAATTCCTTTCGTCATGTCTCTGATTGATAATATCGAGCGAGGAATTTGGAAATGGTACAATTTGCGTAATTAGTATGGGTGCATTAATTAGCCGCGCGGTCGCGGGAAACGCGTCGGCTATTCATAGAAATTATGGATGCGGCTGGAGCAATCGCAGTGCTAAGATGTGGGAGTTGGTGGCGTTTGTGGCCGGCTGGCAAGTGATGCGCGAGATCGTATCCGATTTCAGGATGAAAGCGCGTGCGTTTTAATTGCCTCACCATTGCGCATTTGGACGATGTCCTGGACGAGCCGTGGAGCGCACAATGCAACAGGTACGAGTCGTCGTCGCGCATGCGCGCCGAGTGCTGCCAGGCGGCCGGAAGTGCTGGCCGGGATCCGCGTGAACCTGTCGGCCGGTCACCTCACACCGCGCACATGATTTTCGAGAAAACTGCGACCGATAGCCGGCCGACCAATTACTGGTCCACGGCGGCGGATGCTGCGCCACCGCGCGCTTTTAATCAGATTTATGGCGCTCTTCGCGAAGAGCCGAATCAAGTGTTGAATTCAGAAATAGTGGCCGAACCTAAGCTAACATCAGCCGCCGCCGCCACCGCTTGGCGTCGTCGGCGTCGGCGTCGGCGTCGCCCACCCTCGCTTTCCTCCACATCCGAGGTATTTTTAAATGTTACGATCCGCGCGCATGTGGCGGCCGCCAGAGCGCGCGCGCATCGCGCATTAGCTGATGCGCTCGCGCAGCATCCGCGTGCAGCATCTGAATGGCGCATCTCGCCTCGCTTTATCAATGAATCAATCGCGGTCAACAGCTTCAAGCTGGCGAAAGCGTGGATACGGAGACAATGCGAGCTAACCCCTCATTGTCCTTATATCATATCCATGTCGGACGCAATATGTCGCATCCAGTGCCATTGTGGCGCGTAAGTCGATTGCCCATTGTCTCCAGCGCCATCTATTGTTCTTTTTCGATATTAAAAGCGAAGAAAGCTGCCGGCTGCCAAATCAAGTGGTGGCGATTCTGCTGAAAGTAACGTGCTAAAGAAAGAGTTAACCTCATTGCATGTTGGCTAAAGACGTAAATATCGCATGCGCGCGGCGGGATTCGATCGGAAATGCGCAATTTTTCGCAACGCAACGCAACGCTCGCTGATTATCACATTCGACGCGTTTAATCCACTGCATTCCCCCCCCTCTATCTCTCTCTGAGCCATGTGAGAAGACGGCGTGCCGTCCGCTTTCCGTTCGAGCCCGATTGTTAAACGGAAGTACGCGCAGCGCAATTAATTAGAGCGTAGGGACGGACGTCGGCGCTGACGACGGCAACGTCAACAAAATGCGATGCGCTCGTAATAAGAATATTTAGCGGACAATTATTTTTTGCGCCGTCGACGAACGGGGCCAGCCTATAGTTGAATTAATTGCATATTATTACGGCAACGCGACTCGTTAGGCTGCTTCGTCGGCCATCAAGGCAGCGGCCGGCACGTTGTCATTAGAGGCACTGCGCCGCCGCCCGCGCGCCCGATAATTAAACAAAGCTTTTTTATTATACGTGCGCGCTCAATTTTTAGCCGCATTCTAATCACATGTTTGCGCATTGTCCTTATTGCACCTGTGCGTCCCGCTCTCGACCGCTCGCTTTCCACTCAATGGCAACTCGCAGTTTCGTCGTTGCTCTCATAGAGGGCGCGCAATCGCGAGGAGAATTTCATTCATCTTTCGGGCCGATGACCGTGCTTCTTGACGGAAGCTCTGGTTTTCCGTGTGTTGGTCCGGAAACAGTCAATGAATTCACCGAAATTGTTAGGTGACGAGCAGGGCCGGCTCCAGGTGGGGTGCTATATGACTTCGCTGCATCTGTATCTTGGCAACCAAGCATATTTTGAAATATTAGTCCTAGAGCCGGCACTGCGGGATTATTAACCAATTTTTTAGCCATTTATTTCTTTTGCTCAACGCTGCAGTTGCGATTTGCGCCAATGACTGTTTTTTTGCATCAGGGCACTAAAATACTATAGCCGGCACTGGCGACGAGTTACGAATTAGTGGAGATGTTTTGGAAATCTCAAATATCTCGTAATTTGACGGGTATTCCCTGGACTTGTTTAAGCAACACTGATCTAGGTGCTAATCAAGTACAGGAAACTAGTTTGTTTACAAATAATATGTGCTTACACAAAATTACAATGATTTTGGGTGGGAGGATGTGAAAATGACGCAATATTGCGAATGCTGCGCGGAATCAATGCCAATTAGTATAGGTTAATAATGAATTAACACGTGTTGGCAAGCCGCATCAATTACAATCGGTTTGTCGTCGTAATCATGAGATCGCGCCTTCAATTAGCCGGCAAGGTCGCGAGCCATTTGCGCATACGTTATGCATACGAGCTGACAATTAAGTGCGAGCGTAATTAGCAGCCGCATACGCCGCGTTAGCATTTAATTAGCGCTCGCGCTGACGTCAGCGTGTCAATTAAATCAGAGCCCATTGTGAGCAGCAATCAGTTTATTGCTGCTTCTTGGACCGTTTCAATTCATCGCGATTTCTCGAGCGCGCTTGATTAATTGCCAATAATTAGCGTGTGTCGCTGCAAATCAACATGGAATAGAGTTGTTTCTTAGCTGGCTTGAATAATAATTGATGCGTAGTGACAGACAGAGCGATTTTAATTATTCCCGTCCACTTGTATGCAATGGTTTAGTACTGTTCACGACGAACAGTGTTGGTTGTTTCGCTATAACTTTCGAACCATGAGGTTTTTCAAATTGTCTTTCCATTGATATTGTCCGAGGAGTACAAGGAGCATGCCCAATATTTCATTTCGATTGAATTATTTCTATTTTAGGAGGAGATCACATACATACACACAGAGCGAGAGAGAGACATACATTTTTGTCCATCTACATCAGTGATTCCCAAAGTGGTCCATATGGACCCCTAGGGGTCCATGACAACCTGCAAGGCGTCTACGTCAGCGAAAATAAATTTGGATCTCAACACATACACTGATAATACCTATATATTTACATCAGTGATTCCCAAAGTGGTCGATATCGACCCCTGG